>VXBZ01000284.1:0-26132 GCA_013399135.1 Heliornis fulica | reverse complement strand
AAAAAAAAAAAAGCGCACATTGCAGCAAATATCCTAAACTTTAATTCTCAGTAATTTCATAGAATCACAGAATCCTTTGGGTGGGAAGAGACCTCAAAGAGCATTTAGCTCCAACTCCCTGCCATGGCCAGGGGCACCCACAACTAGCCCAGGTTGCCCAAAGCCCCATCCAACCTGGCCTTGAACAGTTCCAGGGAGGGGGCTTCCACAACCTTTCTAGGTAACCCATTGAAGTGCCTCACCACCCTCATGGTAAAGAACTTCTTCCTAACATCTAAGCTAAACCTTCCTTTTTTTTCAGCTGGAAGCCATTGCCTCTTGTCCTGTAACAGCCCTTCTCCCACTTTTCTACAGGACCTCTTTAAGTATTTGTAGGCCACAATTAGATTTCCCTGAAGCCTTCTTTTCTCCAGGCTGAACAAGCCCCACTCTCTCAGCCTGTCTTCATAGCAGAGGTGCTCCAGTCCCTTAACCATCTTCATGGCCCTCCTCTGGACTTTTGCCAACAGGTCTATTTGAGCTCTATTTATTATTTTATTTATTTTATTATTATCTATATTATTTAACTTTATCTTTCTTAAAGTTGTGAAGCCCCTTCTAAAACATGACTGTGTCCAAGTAAGAATGTGGAAGAAAGAACTCTGTAACATAATAAAAATTACACAATCTTTTAAAAAAACACTTTAAAAGTTTCTCTACTTTTGCACAACCATCTCTAGATCTTTACCTACTTCAAAGTTACTACCTTCAGAAAAGATGGCTCTAAAGACAAGACAATACCACAGGGAAGTTTAAACAACTTGGTTATGTCTGAAAACGTTTCAATCTCAGTGCCAAAGCCTTCAGAGAAGGTAATCTCAGCCTTTGGCTCCATGTATCCATTACTTCAGTCCTCATAAATGAAACAAAAAATGCCAGGTGGACTTCGACCATAACACTTCTTCCATAAAACACCTCTTCCATTACTACCTTTGATCGCCCACCTATCCCCTGAAACAAAAAGTGCAGGACTGAGGTCACACAGTAGTGAAAGCCCAAAGCTTGTTGACAGTGTCCCTCAACAAGAGCCAACCATCTTTTTGCACTCTTTGAACAGATGCTGACATCTGAGGAAGGTGCAGAAACTTGAGTACCTCACTCACCTGACCTCATTCCTCCCCTGCCTGTCATGCAGCCTGGCATGTGACTACCAAAAAACCAGGGTCCCTGCAGAAGGCAGCTGATGAGCATCTGCCCTTCTACCCCATTTTTTAAAGATTTGGTGTTAGAGCTGTTGCACAGCATGTGGAAAGACATAGGTTTAGGTCCTTCTTGTCCAAACAAGGTTGAAACCCACACTTTATAAATCCCAAGATTGAGCATTAACCCACCAGACTCTGGATTCTGTGCATGTGAAAGGTGAAGGGTGGGAGGAGGTGGGGAGTGCTTTTCAGCCATGCAGCTGAAGCATTACTAAACAGAATTAAAGATTCATTGTACAAGATAAAGAAATCGCATGCACAGTAGCAAGAAGGCAGTCTCATCTTATCAAGTGTGACCAGTTGGCTACAGACAATGCTTTCCTCAAACCTTTTCTCCTGATTCATCTTGAATCCTTGGTTACACAGTGGCATCAAGTCAACAAGAGTAGAGATGAGTGTCCCAGCTAAGAACCACATTAAGTTGGTGGATGTTACTCCTCTGATCTGAGTGGCTTTGTATTCTCTCAGAAAGAATATCGGAATCTGGTCTCCTTCACCCTGGGTGAGAGCTTTAATTTCTGAGGCATTGCAGAATGAGGATGCCAGAAGCAGCTCTTCCCCCAGCTGTGTTTTAATTGAAGAGCAAGTGAGGCATGGTGAGTTCCACAGGAAAAAACCAAACAACAATGCCCATAATGAAGGGGAGATCAGTAGCATGTAAAGAACCCTCTCTGCTGCCTTCAACAACTTGCCAGAAGTCACATAACTGGTTCAGCAGCAGAGCAGGGAACTGAATCTAAATATGCCTATTTAGGAAATGCCCTTTCTGCTGCACCTTCTAAGTTCCAAGCCTACAATGTTGACGTGTTGCTCAGCTGCCCAAGACTCCCCAGCTTTAGACAATTTTGCCTTGCAAGGTGCTGTAGCCCTTCAGCACCTTTACTCTTGGACAAATCCAAGATGCACACATACTATTCATCTTGTTTTATGTCTAGGTGCCATTCCCCTGCTCCAAAGAAAGGGCCAGTCTCCAAAGAGCCTTCTCCGAGTGCATGTCTATGGTCAAATGATGCATGCAAATCTGTTTGCTGTTACAGCTCTTCTTTGGGTCCTTTGAAGAAAAGAAATAACAGTTCCCAAAAAAACCTTGCACTTTATATAGTATGTGATTTACTATCCAGCTTCTTTGGAGCTGATGACACTTCCTACAGCTATTGGAGGGAGGAAAGCCTTCTTATTTTCAGATATCAGCTATTTCAGCCTCTTAGAGACCTCTCTCGTGGTTAACCAACAAACAGTCTCTCTTCAACACTCTCCCAAGTTGCCGCCCATGGAACTTGGCAGTCAAAGGAATGCCAATGCCACCAGAATAATCTATACCTTATCATCATCACCTTCCTCTTCCTTCCCCCCTACTCTAGAGGATCAGTCAAAGTAACCATCATTTGCTTAAAGATTTTCCCTCTCTTTTGTTACCCTTCTCTAATGCCTACTTACAGCTGTGTGGCTCGGAACATTTCTCAGTGCATAGCAGATAACACGCTGATAGACAGTAGGATAGTCTTGACGCCAGAAAATTTGGAGTGACTCATCTTCATGAAAGCAAGCCATGTGAGTCAGCCATGATGACTCAGAAGCCTGAGGAGAAGGCACCTTTCTGGGAGGAGGAATTGAAATTGTCCTATTTTTACAAATATGTAACTTGGAGACAAGCTTCTCATGGGGTAGACTTTGGGGGCAAGAAGCTAGAGGGAATTACATCTCCAAAAAGTAAAAGGACAACGTGTATATTAATAGAACAGAAGAAAACCACCGTTTACATTGTGACTCACTATATCTTCATTATTAGACCTTCCATTTAATAAATAACATCCTCCTTTTCTTGATGTAGCAAATTAAATTGTGTCAGGCTTTTTGTTGAAGTGCTTGATTGCCTGACTTCACTGACCATTCACTAATGATTTCATGAGTGACTGCAGGGAAAATAAAACTGAGAAGACCTACAATTCATTAAAGCTGTCAGCAGAACTGGATAAATATGACACATTGAGTAACAAACGACAGTGTTTCCAGATATGCTGGGAGGGCTAATTTTTTCCAAACAGCTAGTATGGGGCTGTGCTTGGGATTTCTGATCAGTGTTGAGAACATAGAGATGCTTTCATTATTGCTGAGCAGTGCTTCCACAAAGCCAAGGTGTCTTCTGCACTTCACCCTATCCTACCAGCAAGTAGGCTGGGGCTGCACAAGGACATGGGTGGAGACAGCCAGGACAGCTGACCCCCACTGACCAAGCAGTATTCCATACTATATGATGTCATGCTCAATATATAAAGCTGAATGAGGGGGAAGGTGTATAAAGGGGGAAGGAGGAGGAAAGTGGGATTGTTTGGGGTGATGGCATCTGTCTCCCCAGGTAATCATTATGTGTGACAGACAACCATTATGCCCTGCTTTCCTGGAGATGGCCAAACACCTGCCTGCCAATGGGACATGGTGAAGGATTCCTGGTTTTCCTTTGTTTGCACATGCACAGATTTTGCCTTATCTATTAAACAGTCTTTACCTCAACTCACAAGCTTTCTTACTTTTACTCTCCCAATCGGGAAAGCAAGCTAGTGGCATTTATCTGTCAAGCTTCATTTTATGGTAGCAGAAACATCAAATTGGATCATCTGAAACAAAAAGAATGAACACATATATCTGCTTATCATAACTTATACATAAACTGCAATTTGAATCTCTGCTTACCAGAAATTGTGCAGCAAGCACACAAATGCAATACCAGAAGTCATTCAAATTTCTATCTACACATGTACGTCAAGCTATATGAAGCAAAAGGCACACCAGTCTTTGTCTACAGAGGTTATGAGGCTTCTCTTTCATGGTCTTATGCAGAGATACAGAAGGGAGAAAATTCATTAAATAGAAATATTTAGTGACTGGAGAGACAGTTAGGTTAGAAAACTCCATCTAGTTGTCTGGTTTGATCCAAAACATTTCAGCTAAGCAGGTGTCTCATACTGCTCCCCGCCAAAGCTGTGGGTGCACTAACGCCAACACATGGTTGTTCATTCATTTTGTCACCCAATTAACACACTCCACTCCCTCACACTCTTTATCTGTCTTTTGTGTCTGTCTTTACTTCCTTCCACATGTCCTTAACTCTCTAGGTAGTGTTTTCTGTGATTTCTCCTCCGAAGTGTTTAGTTTCCTTTCCTAAATGCTGTGAAAAGAGCCTTGGTCAGTTTTTACTGATGCCAATAGGATCTGTGTTACCCTTGAGTAAACTGTCCTTTGAGTGCTTCTAGTATTAGAACTGCTTTTATTCTTCAAGTTTCAGCCCTCGCTGACAGCTTTGACTTCAGAAATTTGATTTATCTTTCTTCAAACCGACCATCCTACCCATGAGTCTATGTCCTTTACATATACTGTTGCATGGACTAGATCAATCAATAGCTACATTTGATATGTTCTCCTTCAACCTGTTTCCCATTCCCATTAATTTCTTTTTGTATTTCGATTGCCCATATTTATCTCAGAGTTGTGAAGTAAGGAAGCTTCACTTAAAACCACAGCAAGAAGGTTTAAAGTGAATACATTTTATTTGGGAAGACTGGGAACATGCAAATGAACTCCTGATGTGTCCTCTAATTTGAATTTCTTTGTGAATCTATCAGACTGATAGCTACAGCGTCTTCAATAAAGAGCAGCAGTTTGCTACCCAACCGCAACTTTGCTATTTGTCTGAGAGCGTTGCCATTTGAAATCAGAGATCCCAGCACGTACCTACTGCATGGGCGCTCACACAAAGAGCTGCTTTAGCAGGCTGTCAGTGTGCAGATACTTCATTAGAAGAGGAAGCACATAAACATGCAAAACAGACAGGCAGGATATGGAAATGTTCTTTGGAGAACCCACCTGCTGTTTGTTATTTGGAATATATAGCCCGACAGCCAGCAGGGCTGCTCTAGCTGCTGCTGCTGAGGACACTGCTGCCCTATGTGTTGACTCTGCCCCAGCCACATCTGAATTACTCAGATCACACTTGGGCCTTACTGTCATCAGCTGGTAAAGGTAGGTTACACATTAAAGCTCAGGATGGAAATCTGACACAGATAACGTACCTATGGATGCATGTGGAGCAGTGCTCTCCTCCCACATTTGCACTGATGCCTTGGAGATATTTATAGATCTTGGCAACGGTTCCCACAACAGCCAGCTCTTGCATGTATTCTGATTCTGGGATGCCTCACCTGAAAAGCCCTGGTTAGCAAACATGCCGAGTGCCAGCTCTCTCCCGAAGCAGGTGATGGTGAGGAGGCTGAGCTCCCTCATCTTTCCATGCAATGAAAACACTTGATCCGTCTCCCTGATTCTTCCTTTGTCAGACCTGATCAGTGGCAGCTGTGAATCAGCAAAAATCCTGATGGCTAATAGAAATTTCAGTACCATGTTGTTACAGGCTTTCCAATTCAGTTGTCACAGGCATAATGCACTTAAGTTTTTTCTCAGTTTTTCCATATTTTTTGTCATCACTTAGAGAGTTGAGGCTACATGACAGACTTGCACATCTTGAAGAAGCAAGCAAAGGCAACTTAGAACAAAAATCATGAAACAAGCACAAACCAAGCCAAAGTAACTGCTGATCTGTGTTTATATGTGATGATATGGCATTACTACCTTTTCTGACATAGACTAACACGGTCAGTGGTTTGGGGCTGCCTTCAGAGAGAGAGAACTGATAAGAGATCCTCAAATTCCTCTGATGCAGTTGTGTTTGTGTTTATGAAAGTCCTAAATCCTTGAGCATAGGAGGAATCAAACAGCAGGAGACAGCGGGTGTGTTGATGCTGCAGGATGCAGTGCAGTGTAGAGATATCATCTTCAAACAGGCTGGCTTGTGCTCTGAGAAGCCACGCTGCCGCCGCAGCGCACAGCTCTACTTTGGACCAGCGCAGTCATCCAGGCTTGCACATTAATACCTTAAGCCTTTCAAGAAGTTTTTTCTTCGGTCCCTGGCTCACTGATTGTACTATTAAAAGTCAAAGAAAAATGGGATGGGAGGCTGAAGCAGGCTGCAATAGCGCTGTTGTCAGCCAAGCTGCTCAGAGAAGGTTTGGGCAGTGGCAGAGAGATATCTGCCCAGGCCCTCTGCAGAGCAACCAGGCAGCACACACAGGACTGACGTCCAGGCTGCTCCAAGAAAGCACATAAGCTTCCTGCGCCAGAGTGATTTCTTTACAGTCAGATGCCCTAATATTTAAGGGCCCCCAGTGCTTCTGCATGTCTTGCTATTATTTCTCCTGCTCACCCAGAACGAGACTTCAGGAGCTGTTGCAAGGTAAGGCTGGAACAATGTAGTTTAGGAAACATGTTTACACCTTAGAGTAAGTACACAGATATTCTTAAGGGGTACCAATAAAGGAAACTTCAGCACCTCCAGGAACTAAATTCTAGATTAGGCTCAGGCTTGTCCATATTCTTGGCTCAGTCCATAGGTCCCCCTGTCCCCCCATGCCCAACACCTTTGCTATTGCCATTCTCTCTGGGAAAAGTCACTCACAGCTGCTAAGTAAGCAGCCAAGGTGACATTATCCCCTGCACATCCCATCTTCACAAGCTCCTGCAGGGAACTGATAAGATCCTGAATTACATCAACAACAGAAACGGGCACTGCTGCTCAGAGGCGTTAATTCTTCTATTAATGCCTATGTAACACAAAGGCAAAAATTCACAGCCATTGCTTACAGGAGACTCCAGCCACAGCCCAAGTCAGACCAATTAGCATACATTATGCCTACAAGGTATTGATATTTGACAGTGAAATTACTTCTGAACTTCAACTCACAAAGGCTATATATTTTAATTATAAAGTTATTTATAGCCTTGATAAGAGGATAAAACTAAGTCCCTTCTGCCTGCCCCTGGCTGCTGAGCACATGGATGTAAAAGATCCCCCTGCATCCAGGGATCAGGATAACCCATCTTACTACTTCAAAATAATGTTGCTCTCAAAACTAATTTCATGAGTGTTGACTTTGTGCTTGTCATCATGTTCGAACATAAATAAGTAAACAGATATATACTGCTAGGGAGAACTGCCTGAAACTTAAGGAACTAGATAACTGTAATGTTAAATGAGAAATAAAAGTAAATTGTTCAGTTTTCAACGGCTACGAACACAGTTCAGAATACAACAGTTAGTACAACAGTTGTATACATAACATATACATAACTGTAGGCTTTTTTTTGGATCTAAAGAAAAAACTATTACTTGTTATAAAATGCTGTTTACTACAAGAATAAAGATGCAGAAGCACATTTTATGTTGTGTTCTGTGTACACAACCAGCTGAAACACAATACAATGTTATGTGGATAAAGGAGCAACACATTTGAAATTCCCTCTCAACATCCTAGACACAGGGCTGCATTCCAGCTGAACAGACCCACAGAAACCAGCAGTATGTCAAATTCAGAAATTCTCTCAATAAAGCACTCATATGGGTTCTTAATTCTGACAGCATATTTGGCTATACCAAAAATGGTGCCGCCATATTGCAGGCTGGAATTACAGTATGATATTAATTTGTAATCAGAGTCACATTTTTAACAATATATATGTAGAGAGAGGTGAGATGAGCGACATTGAGAAAAGTACCTCCCACAATGCATTTTCTATTGCAAAGTACTCTTGTGTTCAGCATCCACAAACTGCAACCACATGTTCCAAAGAGTTACTGAACCGTCAGGTAAGAATTCGGGGGAAAGAACAAATTACTGAGCTCAGAAGACAAGGAGGAATCCTGCCAGAAGTCAGATATGCCTTTCAAAACCCAGCTTTGCTAAGCTTTACTTCATTAACAGAGAGATAAGCTACATAACCTTCCTATCACCCAGTTCAAAATGCAGGTTGGTTATGAAGTCTTAAATTCCCACTCAGTCTTCAAGAACTAACATGTTCCTCCCTATTCCAGAGCTTTGCAAAAATTGAGCTTCAAGCAATACCCTGCACAACAAGCAGAAGTTCCAGAACATTTGGATGGGGCTGCTCAAACACCAAGGACATCTGTTCTGAAAGCAAAACCAATCTTTGTGGTTTTCTATGAGTAATACACTAAAAATGGATCACAAGTGACCAAATTCTATTCTGAAACTTAAACAACTTACATGATTTCAACACTACTACCCTAATTATCTTGGCTGATAAGCATCACTTCTGCCCACTGGCAAAGAAGCTGCAATATTCACTATTACAGGATGAGGTGCTTCCTCAGTTGAAATTCTCTCCTTTCATTGCCTTCTCAATGGTTTTATTTCCTCCTAGTCTTCAGATAAACTATAATTCAGTCATTTAATTTTGCTTTGCACATTTTTCAACAAACTGAGAGTTACAGCTCGAAAAAACAGTGCACAAGGGGAAAGGCAGAGATGGAGACACATTAGCACTAGCATCCACATCACCTACTCAAATCACACATCCATTCAGTGCAGTAGCAGAGTATGAGCCAGGCACAGACGCAAGTGACAGTGGGACAGGCTACCAAAGGAACCATGGAATTTCTCATTGATGAGCATCTTTAATTCCATATTGTAGGCTTCTCTCAGAGACACACCTGAGTTCAGCTAGAATTCATCAGACTTGACAGCAATTACTTACATCCTAGAAGGATGAATTTCCTCCACAGCAGGAATTACCGAGTGATATTTTGTGCTTTGAATGATGCAGGTGATCAGACCACTTATTTGTATCTTCTCTATGTGGCCTTGAAATAAGGTGAGTCACAGCTGAGGCTACAGAATCTGATTTGATGTGGTCTAGACTTTCTAAATAAATATTTGACTTTCCAAACTAGTCTCTGGTAAAACAGTTCATCAAGATGGTTGATTTTCAACTCTGAGTTTTCTCAGGAAAAGTTTGGTTTAATCCAAGTCCAAAGTTAGGAAATGTTTAATGTATGCACAAGCTACAGTCCTACAGTAAAGTTTTAGATTGTAGGAGGAATGAAAACAAAACCCACTAGCATTTTCTCTCAACATTAATACATTCATTCTTATGAGTGCTAACACACAGTAATTTTGAGATACTAGTAAATGATTTTGTAGTCTTTACTGCATTTTTTTATATCTTTGAAGAACTCAAAAACTGCATTACTATAAGACTCGGGGAGTTCAAATTTCCACAGCTCCCCACAGAAAACACTGGAGGCTGGGGAAGTTAATATCTCATGAGACATCAGCAGCAAAACATCCCATGCAAAAATGGAACATGGCAATTCTCAATAACCAAACGGTAGAAAGCATTTTATTCTATTCCTAGTAAGTGGCATAATATCAAACATTAAAGTCACATAATTTCATTTTTACAGCAATTTTACTTTCCTTCCCCCTCATTTCAATTTGGATGTGATATTAGGAACCAATAATTCAAGAGCAGACAGGAATAGAAACCAGATCTTTGTACTATCCAAGAATACCATAAAATACATTTCAAAGGCTACAAAGCATTAACCTTCTCCTTTAAAAAAAATAAATTATATACTGGATCCTCAAATCACATCTGAAATGGCAGGAAGCAAGATTAGAAGCAGATACAATTCACAGTAAATACTTTGGCAAATACATAAATAACACATTCTCTTACATAAGAATTTCCAAGCATCGTTTGTACCTTGTGATATCTTCAAGTAGATGTACCATAAAGCACCCAGCAACCAACTTCAATGCATTCCTTTTATCATTGCTTTTTACACCACAGGAAACAGTTTGACAAAAAATAGAATTTAGGCTAAATTCAACCAGGGGAAACAAACAGGGACCAATCTCAGCTTTTCTGTGAGTATCATGCTCCTGTGGCAGCAAAGGGGCATGAATGTGAGAGTCTATTTGAGCCTGTTCTACAGTAAAATGAAGTCAGTACCTTTAAATAAAATTTCACTACTTACTGTCTCAATTTGAGAGCGTCAAAACTGACTAAAAATATTAGAGTATTTTTAAATTTTCACAGAAACAACACAGAAGTCATAGCAAACCTCTAGTGACACCAGTACATATGAAACTCAAAAGTGTCTAGTCATTTGGTAGCTATGCAGAGACTTAAAAAAAAGACAATTTTTCATTTAATATCCCAACTTCCACCACTTCTTTTCTTCCACCGGTGGTCTAGAACAATATTCTGAATTTTGCAGTGCTATTACCCAATCCAAGCTATTGTAAGAAGTCATGTTCGAGTGTCACTTCAAACATAAACCCAACGCCACAGGAGAACCCAGAGCATCTCTCCACAGCAGAGAAATAACTTGTCACCAGTTTTACATTACTGCAAGAATCTTCAAAGGTGTTATGATCTTTTGACCAGTTTCATCAAAACAAACCACTTAAAATGATTGTGGGATGTTGCCAGCTGAAAATATGGATAACAAGCTGCAAGATTTCTGGCAGTGTTACTTGACAGCTCAGCAAGGTCTCAGACACCTTGATATTACATACATTAAAATAATGTACAGTACATTTGCCAGCAGACAAAACTGCTTTACACTAAAAAGGGAATAGGCTAATTTCTCAAACCTATACATTAGATAAATACGAATAACAATGATCCAGGAGGACTGACAAAGACTAGAATACTTTCAATTAAATGGATCTTGCTATATTTGTGGGTCTAACTGAAAAATAACTGTATCTGGAATCAGGCTACAATTTATTGGTATATCATAATAATGTGAAACATGTACAGAGTTGCATGCTTTAGGTGTACACATGAAAGTGTAAAGCATGAAGAGTAAAAAGAGCGAGTTTTGCACTGTGCAGAGATATATATGTAGTATGTGAGGAAAGGCAGAGAGAGCTTGGTCCCTTCAGCCTGGAGAAGACTCAGAAAAGATCTCATCCATACTAATAAATTAGGTAGGGATGCCAAGAGGATGGGGCCAGACTCTTCTCAATGGTGCCCAGTGACAGGACAAGGGGCAACAGGCACAAACTGGAACACAGGAAGGTCCATCTCAAAAATTCTTCACTGTGAGGGTGACAAAGCACTGGGACAGGCTGTAACCAGAGAGCTTGTGGAGTCTCCTTCTCTGGAAATACTCAAAACACTCCTGGACACAATCCTGTGCAATCTGCTCTAGGTGATCCAGCTTTAGCAGGGGGAGTTGGACTAGATGATCCCCAAAGGTCCCTTCCAACCATAACCCTTCTGTGACATGAAAACCTTAGTAAAAAAGTTACCAAATGGATGACTCAATATACTGGGATGTGTACTAGCTAAAAAGGGGAGCTACTAATTGAGTCCCTGGACAGTTAAACTGAACCTCCACAGTTTGCCTAAGGTGGTGCGAGTGGTAATTCTGCTACTAAATCAGTTCATGGCTTAACAGTCCTGCCATTGTAAAGGCTAGGAGACGAGAGCAAGCTCCCACCTTGCAGTGGAAAACCACACAGTGCTGTGACTGCTCAGTTCCAGAGAGACGTGTGGAGTGTTGCAGCCAAGCGAGGAAGCCCTCTTGCCAGTAAGAGTTACCAGCTCAGGACAGCCAGGACGGGTTGGCTAGCTGTTACACACTATACATTTAACAAACCTATAGCATGGAAAAATGCAAAGAGAAAGCAAGGAAATGCCACCTCCTCCTGTATTCACCCTGCGAAACCAGCGCTGCACGAAAGAGCCCATATCACCTGTGGCACAGCCGTGGAGCGAGAAGCCCAGCACACATTAGGAAGACCTCCCCGCTTGAGGGACAGCACAGCTTCCCTGCAGCTGAGCCCAGCAGCTATCAGCCATCCAGTCAAGAGATAATCACACACAAAGTAGACTTAGCAGGGAAAAAAGTAACTGCGCTCAGCAACGGGATAAAATGTCTTAGTCTGCATGTGTCATTTTTCTGAGAACTGTAAATAGATTTCCATTTTTAACATAGATCTTATAACTCTCCAGCTTTCAGGAGATCCCTGTACAGTTATGTGCGTCCTGTCCAAAATGATGCTTGTAAGAGGATCTCTTGGGAAAAAAATTGTATAGGTTTAGGGACTCAGTAATGTCTGGCGACAGGCAGAGAGCAAGTGAAGAGTCAAAACTAAACAAAGAAAAAAAAATACCACAGTTTTTAACACTCCCTGTTCACTCTGAGGATGGTGAGTCCCTGGCACAGGCTGCCCAGAGAAGCTGTGGCTGCCGCCTCCCTGGCAGTGTTCAAGGCCAGGTTGGATGGGGCTTTGGGCAACCTGGGCTAGTGGAGGATGTCCCTGTCCAGGACCCGTCCAATCCAAACCAGTCTGGGATTCTATGATACGAAAGCTAGAAGGTTGGTTACCTGTTGCAAGCAACCACTCCCACTTTCTGTTCCATACTGCTAGAGACTTTAGCTGGTTTTCCTATTACAAACATCCTTTGAAAAAAACCCTCAAGAGCACAGAAGAGCCACATTAAATCAGACCAAAGGTGCCTAGCATCCAATCTGGGACTGTGGCTAATAACAAATGTAGGGAGGCCCATAAGGTCTGGGATAATGTACCATTATACTTCTCTACAACACTCTTCCAACTTCCAGCTCAGGGATAAGAGGTGATGTCATTACATTTGATAATCTTCATTTGATATTGCTTTCCTTTATGTGTCCAGACCCTTTTAAAACATATGCTACTAGCTTTCTTGGTGACCCCTGTCAGGGAATGACACTGCTCAACTATTTGGTGCACAGAGGAATGCCTTCTTCTGTCACCTCCTTGATACATTTGGTATATTCCTTCCCATAGTGTCATTACCATTCGAAGAGAAAAAAAAATCTTTGGAACCTAGTCATGACTTGCAGAGGAAAGAATAAGAATAGAATAAAATCAGACACTTCTTGACCTCCTTATACAGGGTAACAAACTAGTGCTGGAAGAGAGGATGGTGTTTTCCTAGCAACCTGGGAATCCAGAGTTCTCTCCTCCAGGAATGAGCTGTATCCCAAAGGCCACAGCAGACCATTAAAGATGGTGGCTGTAACTGTAGTGGGTAGCAGAGATCACAGGGGTCAGCTTCCCACGGCTCTCATGAAAAAGTCACATCATTGCCACAAGCTTCCAAATGAGGAATATGAATTGTTTCTGGGCCTGCCATCCTGTCTGAGAAGGATGGAATGCAATGTCAAATACACTTCACAGACTAATCAATAAAATTACTCACATTCAAAAGAGTTATGTGCATGCTCCAGTGTGTATTTATATCCATCTGTTTAACAAGATTTTTATGTAAATGTTGAAATACTCCCGAGTGAAAGAAAAATGTACAGCATATTTTCACAGAAAGCTCCTTACAACTGCATTTCTCATGTGAACATGGCAGGCAATTAAATAAATATGGTAGGGTCAATAAGCACAGACTTAGCAAAGATAACCAATACAGAGTTAGTCCCAAGGAACAGAGCTGAAAGTAACGAGGAAATAACCAGCTTACAGCTACAAGCAAAACTGCAGAGGTTTTGTCACCACAGGCTTCACTATGGTCATATAACAGCATATGATGCTGAGGAAGAGGCAGTAACGCTTGTTTCCAAGTAACTACTGCTTTGAGGAGTACATGGTGTGCAGAGCTGGCAGGTATCAGAAGGCCTGGGAAATGCAGAAGCTGCTCTGAGAGTACCAGTAACAGGTAACACTGAGGGCTCAGAGGCAGATGTCAGACATCATATGGTTACCTCCCCATGCCAATGAGGAGCTCAGCCTGGTGTATGTCTTATCTGTACACAAATCCCTAACAGATAGCTGGTCTATACTGTACAGAACTGTTAAAAAAAAAAAAAAAANGAAAAAAAAAAAAAAAAAAAAAAACAAAACCACAAAACCCACGACTAAACTCTGAATTTAAGAGATATTCATCTATTTTAATCAGAAAGCTCTACTTTGATTATACTACACATCATGCATTAAGCCTTAATGTTTTTGCAACTTTCCATTTCTTTATTTGGGGAAAGCAGTAAATTGACTTTTCTGTTAACCTTTCTTTGAAGAACTGTTTCTCCAAGATAAAATGCAAGTCTTCAACAGATACATTACTTGCACATATACACACACACAAAGCCATGCTTTTTCACATCCACTGTTTCGAAGTAATCCCTCAGTCAAAATTAGCCACATAACCAAGCTGATTTTCAACACTCTACCCTTTTAATGAAAAGTCAGGCTGTTTTCGCTAATACAAACAAGACCACACATATTTAGTATGGAATCCAAGATCTCTCGCTCTTACGCACTGTCTCACTTGGTCAAAGTGGACTTAAACATCAGACAGCCACCACCACACCACCCGGTGCTCCCTACTGCTCCAGACAATGCTTTCAAGGAGGCAAGGGCAGGAGAATCTTGGTTCTCATATGCCCACAGTCAACTACTTGGGTAAGGATGGTAACATCTGCCTGTCAGCACTTGCTCCTGATGTCTAAGTAAGGCACAACTGTGCATCTGCTTTGGCCCTTACGGCCCTGACACCTTTAGGCACTGCTTCTGACAGACAAAGCTGAGCGCACTTCTCACCTTCAAATGACAGACCCCCTGCACAAAAAGCAACACTGACCAAGTGAAAGATGAACTAAGGAGAAAATGCATATGAGGGTGAGGAACTGAATAGAGTGGGACTCTCCAGCCTGGAAAAGAGATACTGCACTAACAGCAAAACTGGAAGTTTCCAAAACGGCTATGGAAAAAACAAAACTTCACAAAACTAAAGGATTATTTGTTTGCAGAATTGTCTTCCTCCTGTTACGTTAGTGACAGCCAAAGTAGATCATATTTTGTTTTCCTGAAGCTTTGAAATGCGTCTATCAAAACCCATTACTGCAGCAGCAGCCATTTCTACTAGGAGCCATTAGCCAGCAGGATATAACAAAAACGTTCAGACACAAGCAAGAAAAAAAAAGAGCAAAAATTAGAAATGTGCTAAGACAAGAGCAGACTAAAAATATCAGTGAGCAAGTTTCCAGATATAACTGAAATACAGTCACAGGAAACACGTACAGCTCCCAACAAATGCCAATGCTTGCTCCACATGGGCAACAGTCAGTAACTTGAAGTAAAATATTACATTACATATGAACAGAGTAAACTCTCAGAACTTGGTTGAAAAAGCTGAGACTACTTTTGAAGATTACAGATCCACATTTTCTGTGCTAATAGGGGAAGATATGTTTCTCCCAAGCTAGGAGTCACATCAGCACAAAGAACTGTCCTAACTGTACAGACTGAAAAGGATTTGCTATTTTTCATAAAGTCTTAAGTTTATTACAGGATTTATTTTGACCCACCAAGCTAGCCCTTTGGTAATATTTAACGGAGAAAATAAGCGGAGAAGAGAGGGAAGCATTTTACTCTATTTGTATGACAACAGTAACTGAGGGCAGCAGCAGAGCAGCATTTTCAGGGTAACGATGATCCAGCTACTTTATCCAGAGTGTATGGGGACAAGACACCCAGAAAAGTCCCTGGAAGACGTGCAGTCCTAACCACCCTGTGAATCATTCCTGCTGATGACCACGGATGGTTTGAGTTGATGGGAGTTTTAACCACACTCCAAAACACTGAGCACAGAAAACCATGGGCACTGTGCCTACAGCTGTACCTAACACAGAAACCAAGGGTTGTGATGTAGGCTAAAAAAGCAGACAGAGGAGCTAGACAGCTCAGCCTTGCCATGACATTGCATCTATCTGGTCATTCCTTTGGCTGGACCTTACTAATTTGTAGGGCTTCAAAAATTAAGTGCTGTCAATTTTAAAAGGCCACAGAACATCTGATAATCAGTTTTATCTAGACAGACTTATAACGAAGAGTAACAGCTAATATTTAGAGGTAAAACAAGCCTTCACTGAATAACCTCAGGAATTTGCAATAGGAATACAAAGTCAATTCCTCTTTTCCAAGTACATGTGCCTGTTTTTTCTGTTGGGGATTTTTGCAATTATTTTTAGATGTATTCTGTATAGCTACCTAGTGCACGTGACAGGGGCCTACTTGTATGTCAGGTTCTGTAACCCAAGGCAATGATCATATTTCAGAGCTGAGGCTCAGAAACTGCCTAATTCCTATAAACTGCAGCTGGGGGGGCTGAGTTTGTACAAAGAAAATCTCGTGCCTGAGAAATCAGGACAAAAACATCCTGATCATTTCCATCAGGATGCTAGGACATTCTGTTTTCAAAATTGTCCCAGACAGACAGGGATGTCTAGACACGTTATGTAACTACTACAAACCTGAAGCTTCATCTGCACCCCAGTAGCTTGTGCTACCAAGCTACTGCTGAAACTATAAAGTCTAAGTCCAATAGGTTCCACTGCCCATCTGCTACAGCAACAGCAGAAAATTTTTCTTGTTTGAGCAGAACAAAATTTTACTCAAAATGATGATGCAAAATGCTTGTTCTGGATAACAAAAGTCATTAACTCTTAGCCACAAGAAATCCTGGGCCAACAGTCTGGCAGTCAGACTTCTAGTGCTGGTAGCTTCCTTATACAACAAAACGGTCTGGCTCATTCCAATTATTAGAAACTTAAGCTACATAACCTCAAAAAGGAAGCAAGTTTATTATTTTAGACAGTCTGACACAAGCAGTCTGTCATCTCATGTGGCTGATTATAGATCACTGGAAGAAATTCAAGCAAGACCAAATAACAGAAACCTTGCTAAAACTGAATGAGCAATTACAAACACTCTGTAGAAATTGTTCAGCTGAAATTATAAAGACAGTGGTTCTTCTCACCCTTAGTTGACAATGCTATTTTAAAAGTTTCATATTTCAGTGCTTCAGGTCATAATTTACAGAATCACAGAATGACTAGGTTGGAAGAGACCTCTAAGATCAAGTCCAACCATACCTTTCCTCTCCTAAACCATATCCCTGAGCACTTCATCTACCTGTGTGTTAAATACATCCAGGGATGGTGACTCAACCACCTCCCTGGGCAGCCTGTTCCACATCCCAACAACTCTTTTGTTGAAGAATTTCCTAACATCTAATCTGAACCTGCCCTAGCGCAGCTTGAAGCCATTTCCCCTTGTCACATCGCCTGCTACTTGGCTGAAGAGACTATCGCCACTTCTACAACCTCCTTTCAGATAACTAAGTACTGATAAGTTCTCCCCTCAGCCTCCTCTTCTCCACACTAAACATCCCCAGCTCCCTTAGCCACTCCTCAGAAGGTTTGTTCTCCAGACCTTTTAGCAGCCTGGTTGCCCTCTTCTGGACCAGCTCCAGGACCTCAATGTCCTTGTAGTGAGGGGCCCAGAACTGAACACAAGGCTCACTCCAGTGCTGCTAACATAAAGAACTGTCACAGTAACCAAATATAACAGTTTGAGCTGGATGTTGAAGTAAATATATTTGGAAAGTTTTAAGAACTGATACCTTGGCATGCTATATTGTTAAGCATTATCCCTCAAGAACCTGAAGGTTGTTAACTATACCACTACCATTTGGTGTTATGTCACCTTCTATTTTCAGTGGCATGTTTTAAGCACTACAAGATGCAACAGACATACCAATGACAGGCAAAACAAAAAGCAATCATGATTAGTTCAAATAACCAACATACTTAGGGAAGCAACTTAGGCAGATCACAGATCTGCAAGTGCAGTTCACTTCAATTTCCCAATTCTTTTTCATATCAGTTACAGATACACAAACACATTATTAGCATGCATTTCACATTTCAAATTCTAGACACCAGCAAAAAACTCAGTAAAAATACCAATGCAATATCAATGCATACAAAATTTATTAGCGCTTCCTATTTCACTGAAGGCTACGTTCAGTTCACACTTGGGTAAAGATAGCATTCCATTACTATTACTAAATTCTATTACTTTCCAAAAAATTTTGATCCACACAGAAGTCAAACATGTGAGAAGAACAAAGGTAAAATTCCAGTCACCTGAAAAGACTAAAGGAGAACATAGTCTTTGAATATAGTACCAGGAAAAATATAAAATAGGGAAATAGGGAGATACCATCTCTGAATTGAGCAGCAGTGAAGCACATCATGGGATGTGTGCCCATTCCTGGTGTATACATTTTGGGAAGGATACATGATGCACTGGAGTGCATTTTGATAAAGATCTATCAAAAGAACTGATCACCAGAAAATGAGTGTTACAGGAAGACTTTCTTGATAAAAAAGACTAGGTTCAGACTGAAACACATTTCACAAAGGCAGCAAATGTTATTTGATTAGCAACCAAGTACAGTGGAAGAAGTTAATCAATAGTAAAGATCTAAAGGCCGATACTTACAATACTATCTCTGCACCTGCGTATGACATTTATGATGAAAAACTAACCAAAGCTGGGCAAATGCAAACATGGAATAAGAGGTTTATTTTCATCAGTAAACCTATCATGCCACCAAATTGAATATTTAACATCTGAAATGTAAAAACAAGAGGGGATCTCCCTGTCCAACCCATAGCCTTGCAGTCTAGCAATTTAATGCAGGAATTTGTAGGTAAGTAGGTAACTTGTGCTGTACAAGGGTTTGGACTTTTATTTTCTCAGGAAATTACTGCACGGAATTGGTCACAAAAGATGTAACCAAGAAAGTCTGAGTTACTGTCTTCAAGCAATAACATAAGACTATAAGGGCTCTTGTGCAGTTCCTATGCCTGCTAGCCATGCAAGATTTTTGCTCTATTAGTTAGTAATTCTATTAGTTAGTAATGGTGCCTCTGACTTTCATTTGCTTCACCTTGAAACACTGACAATCTTGTCATTCTGGAAAGGTAAAAGGCTAGGAAAGAGCAGCTGCAGACTGTTACAAAGATAGTACAGTGAACACAACCATGCAGACTTCCCTGAAAACAAAGGGAAATGACCTGAAATAAAAGTAATAGCAGACTGATGGACTTTGTCTGTCTGTTCCTACTGTAGAAATGGATGGCAGAATCACTTTGCTTTTTTCAAGTTAAAAACAGGACTCTGCTTTTAATGTTCATAGTAGGCAGGACTAGTTGGGACTACAGTGACAGCGAGAATAATTTATCCTAAGAAATAAATATTCAGCATCATTACTCATTAAAAAATATTTCAGATGTCAAAATGACATGCATAAACCCATGTCTTTTTCTTGCTCTTATGAATGCTTAACAAAAAAATGCATCTTTATCCAAGGGCAAGCCAACTGATCCAATCAGAACAAGCTGTGAATGCAGAGGATGAAGGCTCTTATCTGTGTTAACAACCCAGTAAGTACTCTGTTTTCCATTTAAGCAAGGAATCCATTGGAATTAGCTAATACCAGAACTTTCAAAAAGGACTGTCCAGACTGAAATAGTTCTGTATTGTAAGAAAGTCTGGAGACTGCAGAGATGGAGACTGAAGGTGGAAGGCAAAAGAAAAAACATTTGAAAACAGCTTTTAATGATTTCTGATTAAATAAAAATTGATGTTTTAATATATATTTTATGGTGGGCAACAAACAAATGAGGATTCCTATATTCTCCAATTCTTGAATTAAATAGTGGGCTTTTTCTAACACTTCACCATACCCAGTAGAGCTGCCTATGAATTGAGGTGTAACTGAAGTAGAGAAGAGTAATAAGCATCTTTCTTTGGGAATGGTTCTGTATTTCATTAAATTTATATTCATCATGCCTCTAACAACAGTTGTGATACAATTTGCACATCACTTCATCTTTCTACTGACATAAAAATATTTCCCTAATTCCACTAGGCACTGATGGGACCTACACGGCCATCCACATCAACAAGAAAATTCCAGTATTTCTTTCTGGTCTATTAAAACTAATAATCTGTTCTGCTGCTGTGACAATGCTGACAAGTTAAAAAATGTGGATTTTACTCAGTAGGGAAATTATCATTGTTGCAAGAGAACTGAGACTGAAAAGATTCTCAGTAGATAACAAATGAGATCCACAGAGCTCACTCGCCCCCATCTGTTTGATTTCCCCAAACCTGTGTTGTTTTCTTTGCCTGAGGAGTCTCACCAAGTTCACTAGATGATACACTCATAGCACTGTTTGCATGCCTTTACCAGCCTTCACATAAAACCAGCTTCCTTTGTGCATGTCAGACCAGATAGGTTTCTGATGTTCAATTACTTGGATAAATGCTGATACATCCTTTTGATAACCACAGGTAAGATTATGCCATCCATTGCGGTGTTTTCCTCAGATGTTTTCCTCTTTGTGTAGTTCATACATTTTTACTAATGAGGTATGATGTCCCATGAGTATTTACACAACTCTTTGGAAATCATATCTTCACTATGAAGAAAGAACTCAGCTGCCCGTACTTGTTAGGGCAACATACAGACATGTAAATCGGTGCAGTCTGTCCCAAACTTCATATTACCTTTCTTTGCTACTGATCTACCTAGCCCAGGTAGCAGGAAAGTTGTCTTATGTCTTACAGACAAACTTTTGTCACTTTTATCCTCATCTAAGTGTGATAGTAGCTCACACCTTTGCCAGAAAAGACTGACGCAAGATGGACTATCAAGCAATTCTTTTCAGTATTACTCTCCTCCTGGATGCATGTAAAACAATTCACTACTAAGAAGCCCACACATCCAAAAAGAATGGTCTTGTGCCCTTTTCTGATTGAAGGTAAATTTTAGGATTACTCACCTAATTTCTTCAGTCAGTGTTATGACAGCCTTCATATCAGGAATGTTGTTAAGCTTGTGCTGAAAACTAAAGTGGCATTCCAGTACCACGGAGATTTAAGTCTGTCCTGTTTCTGATCTGTGACCTTGAACCAATATGCTAACAGATTCAAGGTCAGACTGTTAATTTGAGAGTGAAAAATGTTAGACACAAACTTACTGGGCTTTTTTTTTTACTGCTTCTCTTGTTGTTTGCAGTGTTACAAAGAAACAAAGCTCTCAAGCCTTTCTTCCTAGCATTCTTTTTTAAAATATGGTCATTAAAGTCTAATGACCCTATAGTCACTGAAGAGAAATACAATTCCCAAACTTTTCACTACATTCTTAGAAAAAATTCAAACAACCAACCTCTAGAGTTCTCAGCACCTATCAGTCACAAAACAATTGAACTTCCAAAGTCTACAAGAGCTGAGCTCTGCTTCCAAAAACAGCTTGTGTATTTACAGTCATTTAGACCTACTTTTCTGATTTTCTAGTGGGAATATACAACCTAAAAAATTGCAATTTAATTATAGTAATGGTTCACAAATCAAAATTCCATTTTGATACAGTCTATCATACAGAGTAAGACCTGGAAGTCTTTTCACAGGTGACACGTGTATACTAGTTTGCTTACCCTGCATTATCGGCATTGCTACCAGACAAATATTATGGACAAACTGTGTACAAATACTTAGGAAAATCAAGGTCAAAACAAGATTTAAACCTAAAATATTAAAACACTGAACAGGAAATAGCTTAGATACACACTTGTACTTAACATTGATAGACACAATATTTAATTGATTAAACAATTTGCAAGTTTGTAGTAGTTTGGTCTACTATCGACCTGAATGGGGAACTTTATTGCCCACAAAATCTTTGCCACTAATTTTAGAAGTAACACGCACACAACCTCAAAGAAAGGTGTTCCTCAAGTACCTTAAAGACCAAGTAACTTAGTTTCCAATAAAAAAACCCAACAAAATAGTTTATTTCTTATTTCTGAATTCAATCATTGGTATTTATGCAATACACTAACATGGCTGGACAAACATAAGCCTTATTTTGTCTTGTGCAAAGAAGCAAGAGTACATACTAGTTTTGAGATCTGAAGTTGAGATTGTATGGGTGGAATTAGAATTGAAAACATCTGTAAGAAATCATGAATACAGAAATAAGGCAGCAGCTGTAAATATAAAACAGAAATGAAGGGAAAGAATAATAACTAAGAAAAGCCCGAGTTGTTTTGAAACTCTTTGGGGGTCTAATCACCTTACATGTGACCGTTGCGAGAGCAATGCCTCAGGTTGAAATTCCTCAGAAACACAAGGCTCAGTGAAGACTTGACAGCCTAACTCAGAAGCACTTCCTTGGAGTCTATGCAGTCACCCTATGAAAGCAAGAGGAAAAAACTAACCCTTCATTAACCTTCAGTATCAATCTTCAAAGTATTCCATTTTCCTTCTGCCAGCATAAGAGGCATGAAACAAGGTATGTTCCCTACCACACAGTGTTTCAGTTGGGCTCTCTATTTTAAGAAAGTTCTCAAATCAGAAGATTTTTCATCCCATCCATATCCATCCCATTTTTCATCCCAATTACAAAAAATCAAACACAGTTATCAAATGTAGCAGTAAAACAATTCTCAAAAATTATGTCCACTGCTGTAATTTGCAGCATTAAACCTAGGTCCACCAATTTCACTTTGGATAAATTGGATACCTTGACCCTAATCTGGCTTCTTACAAGCCAGCACCAGCAAGAACTTTGTTAAAATTAAAAATAAATTTAAAAAAATACAAAAAAGCAGCTACTTAGTGCAGGATCAAGGGTTTCTTAGCTTCATTAAATGTAAGGAAATAGATCATATACAAAATGCATGAACTGGGACCAACAGACATGAATAATGTATCTGTTACTTGTTTGCATAATGGAGTTATTTGATCTATTTTGAATTCTCAGACTGACCAAAAGCAAGAAGTAATGGGTTTCCCACCTTCCTCCAAGACAGACCTGAGCAACTCATGTCCTCCAAAAGGCCACAGGATGCTACAGAATACCAGTACACTTGCAGGGTGCGTGAGGACTGACTGTCAAATAGCACAGCTGGTTTTGGCCCTTGCATTGGGAAGATACCAACCATCTACTGGGCATCTGTCTGATTTAGTGAGAGAAGCTCAAGCACTCATGCAGAAGGCGGCAGACAAAATGTCCATTTCTGCTCAGATGGCGAGAAAAGAGAATTTGCATGGGGGAGTGAGGAACAAAGGCATTTCTGCGAGGTTATTTTCACAGATTTAGGGTCCTTTTACTCATACACAACTCATTCTTGTGAACTTTTAATACTGTCATTCTCCACAAACAAGCATTTTTTAAAACTTTGGAAACCTCTAAATGCTTTCCAAAGCCTTAATCATTACTTTCTGAATGTGACAGCTATTTGATAATATTCAATCATTTGTAGGGCAAAGTTCTACAGGAAGAAGTTCAGTCCTAAACTGAAGTTAACAGCAGCCTTCTGCACTGAGGAGCAGAAGCAAACATCTCAAAGACCTACACCAGATCAGCTTTGTTGACTTTACAGGTAGTAGCCATGGTTGTGCTGTATACACAGTACTGCCAATTTGTATGGTCTTAGTGCAGAAGGCGCACAGTTGCAAAATGGTCTTGGAGCTCCTGCAATTATATCTCTCCAAACACTTTTTCACTCCAGTGTCCAAATAAAAACTACTTTGCTTGGATTGCCCTGAAATCTTCTTGAGGTTGTCCTTGCTGAAAAAAATTCATTCCCAGTTTCCACCACCTCCTTGAGACAACTAAAATGTCTTTGCTTGAAACACCAAAAGCAAAAGCAAAGCAATACCCATAAATATAGTCAAGAAGATCATTATGACTGGGATTTCTTTTCTTTGGTTTGGAATTGCTTCTTTTAATATTTTTAGCTACTCTTGAAGGGATGACATTCCCCTCAAAACCAAGAGACACACTTCCATGCCTCTTCTGCAGTCCTATTCTGCTAGGACATTCTGCAGGTAGGAAGGAATTTTCAGCTTGTCAAAAACAGTAACCCCGCTTTCATGTAAAATAGCACAGTATTTATGCAGAAATCTCCAGGAATACAAAAGTACTTCTGAATACAGAACGACCCTTTTTGGTAAGAGGAATTTCCTCTGAAATTTCAACCAATTTTTTTACCCACACTTTTAGATCAATATCACTTTTTGGAATTTGCTGGGGAAACTATTCTGTTACATTATACTGTTAAAATCAATGCACAGAAATAGAAAAACAGTTTTCAGTGTTTCTCAATTCAAGTTGCTCTTAAGACAAAATATATCATCCCCTGAGTAAAAGCACCAGGTTTATGCATTAAAAATAGGGGGTTTGTATTCTTTTAGACTTACACAGTCAGAAATTCTTTGATCCTGGCATCTTCAGCCACAAACCTCAAGATTTATGAGTTAAAGGTATGACTTTTACAGGCATCCATCAGTGAGATAGGAGTAAAATAAATCATAACTCTTCAATCACCACAGATCTTTTTTTTTGTCCTTGTTTCATTCCATAACATAAGAGTTGTCAAATGTGGCCCTTCAAATTGTGCTTAAAGTCAGTACCAGGTCCTCAGAAAAGTTTGGTCTAGCAGCTGAAAAGGGCTGCCTGGTCTGCCCAAACTACTACCATGGCTCTCATGTAGGAATTTAAGCTGAGGGCAGATATGGTGTACTTACAAAACCCTGTGATCAACTGTGGACAAACTAACTTTATAACTGCCTATTATCATCTCAATGAGAACAGCTTCTAGTTCTGATTTTAAAAAAAAAAATCTCTTAGAAATCCTTCTCTCCAGTAATGGAATACTCCTACCAGTGAAAAAGAAATCCTATCACAGAACAGATTTGGCATTAATTTTAGATTATCCTGAACAAAAGTAACATTAAAACACAGGATTTTCCAATAGAAAAGCTGTCTGATATAAATTTATATACAAGAGAAGTCAAGTGAGAGACTCCTGTTATTTATCTTTTGTTACACTTAGCTAAAAAAAAATAAGGAGCCTGATCTCTTTTCTTCATCACTTCTTATACCTGAAAGCATCTTTTATCAGTAGATTGTTGTAATTTTAAATTTCTAAGAAAAAAAAAACAACAAAAACTAAGAAAGGATCTTCTCATTGTGACCTAGAAGACTCTGAGCTGTGTTTCACAAAGCAATAGCACATAGCAAGATGCTCTGGCAATACAGCAACAGGACAGCATGCAGCTCCTTTGTCAGAATTCACTTGGGTGTACTGACCCATTGGGCATTAATGATTTAATTACTTCAAACACGACTTCAAACACAGACAAATACAAGCCTGCTTTTAAATTACTGTCCTTATACAACAGCTAACAATGTCATGACATTCATTGACATAAGCTGACAAAATAGTTCAAACATTCACTTCAGTCATTACAAATACTTCCAGTGACAGTCATAGGAAAGTGCAGTTTGTTTCCAAGCTTCCTATCCAGCACCCTGACTTCCTATCCAGCATAAGGAAAAATCATCCAAAACTGCCCATGCACGTCTAAATTCTTCTCAGTATTGTTAATTACTGCCCTAAAAACTTGCTTTGTTATTGATAACCTGATTCATTACAAAGCATTTAAAAAATACTTAGAATGAAAACTAAGAAACTCACGGGCCTTTCCTGTTAAGTGGCATGCTTTCCCCATCATCCTGTCCTTTCTTGGCTTGAATGTGGTCTGCTTGACTGCATACTCTTCAGTGATTTACATTTGCTTTCAGGAACATTTACTTACATGAAGATCAACATGTCTGTATTCCTTATATCCATGATGTAGAACCCATCACACATTTTCCCAGCACACATAGGGGTTCTTTGGGGAAAAAGTTCTTAATATTTGTCTCCATCAGAACTAGGGCAACTCAGGCAGATGATACCACATTACAGAACACATCTGTGTGGTCATCTCTCCAGAAGTAGCTCTACTAGGGGGGTCCTTCCTGTGAAGATCAGATTGTGCCTCATGTTCAGGACCACAAGATCTGAAATGTCAGTTAAGAGCATTTTGGCAGAGACAAGATAAAAACTCTTTGCGAGAGAGGGGCATAAACACTACTCTGAAAAAGTACTGGAAAAATATTAATTTTTGGAATCTACACTGTAAGTGTCTTTATATGTTTTAACAACTTACCATCCCCACAATATGTAATCTTTTCAGTCAAAGCACGGTGTCTAGAGTCAACTCTCACGGAATCGGTGTTAGCAGTGGTTTTTGGGAGAACCTACTGTGGGAGCAGGCCTCTGGA
>VXBZ01000283.1:572563-589490 GCA_013399135.1 Heliornis fulica | reverse complement strand
GCAACCGTATGTATGTCACGAAGTACTTGGTTGGAAGATAATCAGATCTGTAATTTGCTGTGATGCACATGCAAATCCTGCAGCTGGGCTATGAGACTTGGTGGGGAGGAGGATCTGCCTAGTGCCCGTACAGCAAAAGGCAAGGCTCCTCCATCAAGGGCACAGGGAAATGTTCTGTATTTCAGCTACCTCAGGTCACCTTCCAAAGTACAGCACAAATACAGCATTGTCTAGAAAATGCCATCCTTACAGAGGCACAGGGTAAACAAGCTGTTTGAGATGCACCTAAAAAAGCAACTGTTTCTCTTTAGGGAATAGTACATGGTTTCTTCACTGTGTCATCAGCCTTATTAGCTTCCTGAGCCTCCTTTTCCTGCTTACTGTTCTTCATTTCTACATCTTTTGTGACAGCAGGTATGTATGGGACATGATACACACAAACCTCTTTGGCCAGTCCTGGGGAAGTTTAAAAGGGCTTCTGGTACTACTTCATGTCATGAGCAGCCACCTCCATCTGTCACAAACATGACAGATCAGCACACTCAGAGGTTTCTCCTAGGCCTGCAAAACCACAGCTGGGGCAGAGGGGCAGGCAGTCCATACCTGAGTGTTAGGGACCTTCTTTCTGCTGCCATACTTCTGAGGAGCAGAAATACAAAGGGAGGGTTAATTTTTTCTATGCGACTGAGGGATCTGAACAAAGATTGGCAGGCTGTGAAGATAAAGAGGCAGCTAAGTATCTTTCTGAGCTTGGAGCCAGACTTCTGTTCCAGTTTGTTCTGCTCAAAAGAAGCCAGGGAAGAAATGACCAATGCAGCAATGCAGGAGGTATTTCAGGAGACCAGAACAGGCCTGGTCTTGTAGCTCTCAGGGGGTCTGGCAACTTGGCCAATGACTATCTGAGGTAGCCTCTCTGTCACAAGGCATGGCTGCTGTCCCAAATCACAGTACAGACACCACAGAGGCAGAACTAATCACTGTGTACAAGTCACTTGAGCTGCACACTTTTGCAGGGCCCTTGGCAGCTCTCTGGTGCTGGCTGGAGCATGGCCAGCTCTGGTCATGCTCATGTGAGTTACAGACCTAAACCCTTATGTTCTTTTGTTTCTCCACCAAATAAAGGGGGGGGGATTCTGTTCTTACATTCCTAGAGCCCAAAATCATATTCCCAAGCAGCCTCCTCCTCATATTTACAGTGTTGGTGTCTCGTTTCCTAGGACAATGAGAAACCAGGAAGAAGCCAAGGCATCTTCCATCTGCAGAGCTGTCTGGGTCTATTTCCAACTCAGCACCTGAGCAGAGATAAAGGAAACCCCCAGTATGCCTCACTCAGCAGTGGAACATGCAGCAGGGACTCACCAGTACCAAAGCATTCTGGAGAAAGAAGCCACCATCTGCAATACAGGTAGTGTAACCATCAAGAAACATGACATAGCCCTTAACAGCCCTGTCTTCCATCATCTCTC
Source organism: Heliornis fulica (assembly GCA_013399135.1). Classification (NCBI taxonomy): domain Eukaryota; kingdom Metazoa; phylum Chordata; class Aves; order Gruiformes; family Heliornithidae; genus Heliornis; species Heliornis fulica. Next base: position 588,024 of record VXBZ01000283.1, on the reverse strand, counting down.
TAGGGCAACTCTAGATGCTGCTATTATTCATGAAAGCATCAATCTTTTTTTTTTAATAAAACCAAACCTAACATGTATGCAATAGGAAATTAATAAATGTATAAAATGAGGTCACTTCATTTCAAATGCATTGTGTCCCAGAATTTATTATGTCTTATAGACTAAAACAATTCAGAAAACATTTACTTGCATACTAATGAGCAGCAACCTTCCCAGCATGATCAGACAGGACTGAAACTAAATTTGAACAACTTTAATTTTCACTATAAGAATTTTAAAGTGTTTCACCAATAACTACCAAACCCAAAACAAAACCCCCAGAAGAAGATAGAATATTTGAGCTTGAGCAGCTATTGCTACTTGAAGTGTAGAAGTAATTACAATCCTGTGATCTGAGCCTCACACTCATTTACCTCTTTGCATCATCCAGAGAGCTGCAGCTCACAATACACAGCTCTCTGATGCTGATTTATTTAAACATGTCTTGCTGCTCCTATCACAGGACAGCCCTTGAGTTTCATGCCTTCATTTGATGCCATGCTGCCACTGCTAAGCCTCTAAACAGAAGTGTGCCTCTTCAGCAGGTCTTAACTTTGACTTTGAATAGACCTCACTCACCGGAGCTGAATGTTGCTGTGCACCCAAAATGTCAAAGGAACCACAGGTATTTCAGACAGACCTCACTCCCTCGTGCCCAGCAGAAATACACATCCCATTGTTGTTACTGGGTAGAAGACTCTGTTCCATACTGTAATGCATCTGGAGACCTTTTCCACTTGTGATGGTCATTCAGTTTGGTAAATCTCTGCAACACGATGTTACTGATATTCCTGTGAGCTGTCAGCTTATATAAGGGCAGGAAGGGGAAGGCACTTCAGGAGCACCTTTGCTAGGCATGTTGTGCCTTGTGTTTGTGCACTTCACATGCCCAGGTTACAGAACTCTTGGGCCTTTTCTACACTCCTCACAACCCTTCCAATCCCAGACTGAGTATTGGGGTTTTTTATTCTTCTAATTTATTTTTTCCCCATCAGCTACTCCAGAATTTATTCAATTTCTCTGGGTATCAGTCACACAGATCTCTAGCTCCCAACCAGCATGTTTGGCTTAGAAATGGAGCATTAATGTGTTACTGAGAAAGTGAAACACAGAAGCCAAGGCACTAAACTCCTTCAGGTGTTGGGGGCACTTTGCAGGGGCCAAGCCTGCACTAGCATCCACAAAATGTCCCCACACTCCCTCCCTTGTGCATCTTTTCTGCTGCTACCTTGCTGTCCCTCAGCCTTTCCAGGTGCAGCTGGTTACTCATGTAGCTCACTGCCTGGGCTGGTTTCTGCTGAGTGACCCCTGTGTGATGCAGACACCACTGTGAAACTGCTCCTTTCATGCTCACAGACACGGCCCCGTTGCGTCCATCTGCTGTCACGTACGGCTGTTCGGTCACCACACAGCCTGACCTCTGCAGAGCTGACTCACAGAGCGAATGAGCTCAAAAAGCTGGAAGAACAAACCATTTGGAGGCCAACAGAATCACTGCTAATTCTGTGTGGCAACCTGGTGGCTGTGCCAAGAGGCCAGCGAGCAGCAAACCACGCTGACCTTCGCTGACACGTGTAGCTATCCTGGAGACCGAGTTTCCACAGCACACATCATCTCCACAGCGGCTGAGTAAGCGTTGAGCACCTACACGTAGCTTATCCACAAACACACGGCTTTTCCACCAACACACAGCCTCTCCACCAGTAGTTTCATTTTATATTAAGACTGTATGCAAAGCTGCAACTCTACTTGGCTCTTACTAAGGCAAAGGGAGCACACACAGAGGACCCATCTTCCTTTCTTCACAAATTTTAGACCAAGTCAAAATTTCAGAGGCATCAACGGAGACGTGCTCTAAGTCAGAACCAGCCCATGGGTGCCAGAGGTATTCAGGACATATCCTTGTTGAGCTCTAAAATCTCTTTTCCTTCTCTCCAGATTGGTCAGGTCTCCAGACAGAATTAGAAAGATCTCACATCCTTTGTTGCAGTTTCCATTCAAAGGGCTCAGTCTGCCTATCCTCCCTTAAGGATAAAAGGGATCAGACTCACATGCCAGAGTCCACAGGGTCCTGTAACCAGCCGTGCCCCAACTCCTTGGTCTATTTACTCTCAAAGCCACTAAGAATTCTTCTACAGTCAGGGTGTCAGCCCAGTCTCCTGGGCAACTACTGGAGCAGCTAGGAACATTTCTTCCTTTCTCTCACTGGACACCCTATCATCTTACTGGTGTGTTCACCGCATGGTAATGATGCATTTGATTGGACTGTGCTGGATTGCAATTATAGCCATTAAAACTGTTCAGTATTAATTGGCTGGCTTCTCTGCCTGCCACGGGGCTTGCTTGCCTTAGTGTACATTAGTCTGGTGCTTATTAGTGGCTGCTTTTTGCTTTCAGTGCTTGCTGTATTGATTATCACCTTCCTCTGCCATGCCTGGGGNAAAACTGTTCAGTATTAATTGGCTAGCTTCTCTGCCTGCCAATTAATATTGGCAGGCATATTTTGCCAGCAGCAGTGGCCATACACCTGGGCTGGCAGATGGCCAGGGCATTGTGCTGCCCCTGTGCTGCTGTACTGGGCTGGCTGGAATTCTTGGGCAGACTTGAGTCACAGAATCACAGAATATTAGGAGCTGGAAGAGACCTCGAAAGATCATCTAGTCCAACCTCCCTGCCCAAGCAGGATCACCTAGATTAGATCACACAGGAACATGTCCAGATTGGTCTGGAATGTCTCCAGAGAAGGAGACCCCACAACCTCTCTGGGCAGCCTGTCCCAGTAACCCGTCGAAGGGACTGTGATCTCTGGGTGAGTTCATGTGGGAGCAAGGCACCACCACACATCTGTGAACGTGTGGAAGCCTGTGCCAGAGCAGGCACACCTCACAGTGTCTGTGTTACATCTGTGCTGCTGCAGGTATACCTCTGAAGGGACCGTGGCCCAAGGAGAGGTCCAGGCTGGAGAAGGTACACTGTGAAGTATCTGTGGCTGTGGAGAAGTCCATGCTTGCAGCAGGTACAGCTTGAAGTGACTGTGCATGAGACTATGCTGGTACACCTCCATAAGAGAGGGGTCATACCACCACATTCTGGTTGAAACAAGACAGCAGGAAGACATTGCTTGCCTTTTTACAGGATTCTTTCTTTTTCTTTTTCTTTTTTAGTATAGCAGTTTTAAACTATTGATCTTCTCAAAGAGAAACAACCAACCCCTACCAGGGTGAAGAAATTCTAACAAATTCAGAGTCTGCACTAATTTTTCTCGCCCTCCTCCACCTCTGAATAAGAACTGACCTTTCTAAGCTTCAGTCCTTCACCCAGCAGGCACGAACAACTGAGAGACCACAGGCTGACCACAGACTTATTTCTTTTTTTTACCTCACTTGGTGATACTGCCCCAACAACCCTTCCACATCCTGTTCACTTGCAGAAGCATCTTGAAGAGACCACACCAGCATCACCAGCTGTGTCTCTTCCACACTACCAGTTTGACCAGTTGTGGTTTAACTCCAGTCAGCAACTAAGCAGGCACACAGGCACTCCCTCACCTTCCTCCATGGAAGAGACAATTGGAAGGAGAGTGAGAAAACTCACGGGTTGAGAAAAAGACCAAGTTGTGGTGGTGTGACCCTGTCTGGAGGCCAGACTCCCACCAAAGCCGCTCTATCACTCCCCTCTTAGCTACACAGGGGAGAAAATACATGTTGAGAGGCTTTGGAGTCAAGATAAGGACAGGGAGAGATCATTCTGCAATAAGCATCATGGGCAAAACAGACCCAATGTGGAATTGAAAATGCATCTAATTTATTACCACCCCTGCCCCCACCCAGAAACTACCCAATGTAAACAGTAAGACAACCCAGTCTTAAAACAACTCCTCTCACTCCTACCTTCTTCCCAAGTTCAACTTTAGTTGTGATATCTCTCCCTTCCTCCCTCCGAGGCATCACAGGGGAAGATGGGGATTGGGGGATTTGGTCAGTTCATCACAAGTTGTCTCTGCTGGTCCTTCCTCCTTAGGGGGAGGATTCCTCACATTCTTTCCCTGCACCAGTGTGGGGTCCCTTCCACAGGAGACAGTTGTCCAGCAACTTCTGCACCCCTTTCCCATGGGGCATCAGCTCTTCATGAACTGCCCAGCATGGTTTCCATGGGGTGCAGACCTTCAGGAACAGACTGCTCCTGTCTACTCCCTCATGAAGTCACAAGGTCCCCCAGCAAACCTGCTCTGCTGGCATGGGCTCCTCTCTCCATGGGCTGCAGGTCCTGCCAGGAGCTTGCTCCAGCATGGGCATCCCATCGGCTCACAGCATCTTCCATATGTCTTCACCCACTCCAGCACAGAGTCTCTCCAGAGGCTGCAGGTGGGATCTCTGCTGCCCATCATCTTCCATGGGCTGCAGAGAGACAACCTGCTCCACCATGGTCTGGTCTTCTCCACGAGCTGCAGGGGAATCTCTCTCCTGTGGTGCCTGGGGCACCTCCTCCCCTGCCTTCTTCACTGACCTTGGTGTCTGCAAAGTTTCTTACATCTCACTCCCTTCTCTGGTGGCAAAAAGCAACTGCTTGTGGTTTTTTTTTTCACTTAAATATGATTCACAGAGGCGCTGACTGGCTCAGCCTTGGTCAGTGCTGGAGTCTGGCCTTGAGCCCAGCTGGTGTTTACTCTGTCAGGCCTAGGGGAAGCCTCCATCTGCTTCTTGCAGAAGCCACCCCTGCAGCTCCCCCACTCCATCAAAACCTTGCCTGGCAAACCCACAACACAGGTACTGCAAAAGCCCTGCACACAGGCACAGCAAAGCAAGGAATTCATTCACAGTGTCCTATGGACAGGCAGGCATTCAGCCATCTCCAGGAGAGCAGGGCTCCAGCACATCCAACAGTTACTTGGAGAGACAGACACCATCACTCAGATGGCGTTTTATATGTCAAGCACAGTGGCATATGGTAGGGAATATCCCTTTGGTCAGTTGGGGTCAGCTGTCCCAGCTGTGTTCCCTCCCAAATCCTTGTGCATCCCCAGCCTACTCACTGGTGGGGTGGTGTGAGGAGCAGAAAGGGTGTTGGCACCTCTGTGTGAGCACTGCTGGACAATAAGGAAAACATCTCTATATTAGCAACTCTGTTTTCATACAAAGGCAAAATGTAACTCCATACTAGATGCTATGAAGAACCAAAACCAGCACACAGGTATTTCAGTGTTAGGAGTCCCCAGGACAAGTTTCTTCTTATCCCTATGACTGGGGTTTGAGAACAGTGGATGGCAACACTGGGAGACTGAAAGATGCTCTCACTTCACAGAGCATTTCTGAAGCTTGCTACAAGGATACAAAACCCATGTCATCCAACTGACAAGCTATCATACCAACCTGCAGAGCATTCTGCTTTTTTTTTCCTTACATGCTGATTTACACAAGTGGAAACACAAATTGAAAATTAACAGGAAAATGTGTTTCTAACAATGACATCTCACTTGATATGTATAAATCACAGAATCACAGAATTGTGGGGTTGGAAGGGACCTCAAGAGATCATCAAGTCCAACCCCCATGACAAAGCAGGTTCCCTAGAGCAGGTCAAACAGGTTGGCATCCAGATGGGTCTTGAGTATCTCCAGAGAAGGAGACTCCACAACCCCCCTGGACAGCCTGTTCCAGTGCTCTGTCACCTCACTGTGAATAAGTTCTTTCTCACATCAGCGTGGAACCTCCTGTGGTCCAACTTGTGACCATTGCCCCTTATCCTGTCCCCACAGGCCACTGAGAAAAACCTTTAAAGAAAAGGTTACAGCTTAGTAAGCTTTTGGAGGGTTTTTTTTGTTTGTTTGTTTGTGAAAAGTTGGGGTTGTGACAAGAGAGCACTAAAACCCTGTAAATACTAAAGTTAGAACATCTTTCCTCCGATTCCCCAACATACAACATAAAATTTATCTTCACCCAGCTGTGTCAGAAGGGCTAGTCACCATATCTATTTCCCCATGCTTCCCCAGACTGATGGAACAGGAAGCTTAGTCCTGTGGAGAGGGATCTCCAGCTCCAGTGAGCTGATCGGTGAGGAACAGATCAAGGTCAAGTGGCACAGCTAACAGCAGCGCTGACTACCGAGAGCGCAGCAACAAGGTCTTCCTCCTCAGCTGGACAAGACACCTCCTTAAGCAGTAAAAAGAAGTGGTTTTGGCAAGAGTTTTGTTGAAAGGATTGCATGAGCCTTTGTGCTGCTTGCTTTTGGAGCCAAGGCAGACTAGCCTTCAGGAGCAAGTAGTTGAAGCTGGTGACAATGGTGAACTGAGTGCTTCTTACCCATGACTAGGTAGCACACTCACATCAGTAAACACAGGTTCTAATCAGCAGCTGGATGGAAAAATGAAAGAAGAAAAATTCACTGCAGGAACTGTAACTGCTTTAGCCTGTGTTCCCCAAGAATTGGAAGTCTTCCAGAAAAAAACAGGACCAGGCAAGTAGTTCCTCTCCAGGTTTCCTTATCATGAGGTCACACAGCAAACTCACAGCAGAGAAAGCATCAGAATGACCCTTCCTAGTCCACTGCTGGACAGAAAGAAAAGAAATTAATGTCATGGGGTTTGTTTTTTTTGGGGGAGTAGGTATGTGAGATGGAGGTGGCAGAGTGCAGCTTTGGAAAATGTTCATCTTTTGTTGGGAAAAAGAAACCCCCAAACTAGTGGTTTTCAAACACACATCAACACATTCCAGCTTCTTTTGTGGTTGATGCAAACTGGTATTTTCCCTGTGTCCAGGCACTCATGAAAAGATTTTCCTCAGAAAAAAAGATTAAAAATATTTTAGGGAAAAATCTTCTTTTTTTTTTTTTTTTGGCAAAAAGCTCACCACTGAGCCCACTCAGAGGAATGTGTGTCAAACTGTGCTTCTTTCTGCCATTGAGACACAGGCCAAGACACAGCCATGAAGGCACGTGCCTTTAACAAGGCATACTAGAGTTGGACATCACCCAGAAAAACAAGAGTATATTCTATGGAAAACAAGGACATTTTAAGTGAGGAAAACTGCACTCCAAGTTTCATTGAAATGATTTCCATGAGCTTTTTTTTGGTGTTTCATGCTGTTACTGCAACACTTTCACTAGTGATAACATAAGCTTCAGCCACGACTGTAGAACCACGGTAGTGACCAGACGTGCTCCATGCAGTGAGGAGAGCAGTGGATGTACTTTGACAAGACTTTTGGCATGGTCTCTTACAACATTTTTAGGAAATGTATGGGCTAGGGAAGAGCACAGTGACATTGATTTAAAACTGCCTGAACAGGTGGTCCCAGAGGATGTGATCAGTGGTACAAATGCAAGTTGGAGGCAAGTCTCCACCAGTGTGTCCCAATGGCTGTTGTCTCCTCATTAATGGGCTTGTCACTGGGACAGTGTGCACTCTCAGCACATTCACAGACAATGCAAAACTGGGTGGAATGGCTGGTACTCTAGAGGGTTGTGCTGCCATTCAGGGGGGACCTGGATGGGCTGGAAATTTGGGATGAGAGGATTCTCGTGAAATCCACCAAGGGAAAATGCAGAGTCCTGCATTTGAGTAGGAATAATCCTAGGCACCAGTACAGGCTGAGGGGCCACCAGCTGGAAAGGAGCTCTACAAAGGACCTTGGGATCCTGGTGGACACAGAACTGACCATGACCCAAAAATGCACCCACAGGAAAAAGAAGTCCAATAACACCCTGGGCTGCATTAGGAAAACAGTGCCAAAAGTTCAGGGAAGGTGATCCTTCCTCTTTTCTCGGCCCTCGTGAGGTCATGCCTGCAACATGGTGTTCAGTCTTGGGCTCCCCAGTACAAGGAAAACATGGACTTACTGGATGGAGCCCAGCTGAGAGCCACAAAGATGGTTTAGTGACTGAAGCATCTTTCACACGATGAGAGACTGGGACTGTTCAGCCTGGAGAAGGCTCAGGGAGTACGAGATTAATGAGCCTGAGTTATAAAAACACAGCAGCAGCTTGAGCAAATAGACAAACTTCTTTATCTTATCAAGTCTGGCACAGCATAAGAGCTCTGGATACTACTGATGTGAGCATCTTACACTGTGTGTGCAGAGAAGTCTGAATCTGAGCACTACACTTAACTGTCAAGGAATGAGAAGAAATCCCACCTGATACTTTCTGGTAGCATTGCCAGTAGGATTCACAGTAGCATTCCATGCTTTCAGAGCAAGAACAGTTCCCCAAAAGCACTGAACAGAGTAGGAAAAGGAGCACACATAAGAAAAGCCTTTATGCCTTATCTCCTTAGGACTTCTTCAGCTCACTGCAAACAAGCTACTCCTTACCACTGATCAGCTCAGGATGCCAGTTGCCACTGTCTCTCACAGCAGCTATATATATGCCTTCTACCTTAACTCCCTTTCACCCTTTGGAGCAGCTCTCCACAAAGATACAGCAAAGTATCTCATTATCTTCCTTGAAGTACTTAAAACACTACTTGTCACCCTAATTTCCAACCAAAACCCAAACTAAGCTACCACCACACACCAGGTAGGCAGGAGCTGGGTCATTCCCATGTTCTGAGGGGACTGGCCAAGCAGCAGCTGTGTGCACTGTGCTGCAGCGCTCCATCCATTCACAGACCACAGTTACTCTGCAGGTCTGCTCGTGAGGTAGCAGGAAAACGTCGTGCAGCCTTTGGCATTGTGCTGGGGAGGGCTGTCCTGTGAGAATTACAGCCCCACAGGCATTCTCAGGATTGCTCTGAACAATGGTGCAATCTCTGAGACTTGAGGCAACTGCAATTGCCACATGAATAGAGTTTGGGGATTTGTTTTAACCATAGCCTTGCTTTTATTTCTTCTTCTTCAAACATGAACATAGGTTTTACCTCATCCATATTTGCAGAAATAAAGGAAACAATGGCTGATATTGTTGAAAGCAAGTAAACATCCCCTAGCTCAGTGTATCTCAACTACATTTCTTTGCTAGTCTGTCTTTTAGAAATAAGTTTCCAGAAAGAAAAGTACAGATTTTGCCACAGCTCCTCCTGGAAGATGGTCCAGCTTTGGGATGGGTCTGAGCTGTGCAGCTCAGTGAGACACTGCACTGTGTATCACCAGTTTTGTATATAAGTTTTGTGCTGTAAGTCCTGTTATTGTGATTTCTCCTTCCCTTTGCTGTCTCAGTAAACTGCCCTTATCCCAACACATGAGGTTGGCCTTTGACTCCTTTTTTTTTTCCATTCTTCCTCCCTCACCCTGCTGGGGGTTGTGTGGTGTGGTTGGGGTGTTAGGGTTCTCATGACAGGGTTCTGGTGTAGAGGGGGGCTGCAGGGGTGGCTTCTGCAAGAAGCAGCTAGAAGCTTTCCCAAGGCCCGACCGAGTAAACACCAGCTGGGCTCATGGCCAGACCCATTGCTGACCAAGGCTGAGCCAGTCAGTGACGGTCATAGCACCTCTGGGAATCACATTTAAGAGAGAAAAATACACAAGAGGCCACTTTTTGCCACCAGAGAAGGGAGTGAGAAGATGTAAGAAACTCTGAAGACACCAAGGTCAGTGAAGAAGAGGGGAAAGGAGACCCTCCAGGCACCGGGGAGAAAGATTCCCCTGAAGCCCACAGAGAAGACCATGGTGGCGCAGTGTTCCCTGCACTCCATGGATGAGTGGAGACACCCCATGGTGAAGGTCATAAGGAAGACACTGTAACCCATGTTGGAACAAACTCGTGGCAGGACCTGCAAACTGTGGAGAGAGAGGCCCACACCGGAGCAGGTGTACTGGGGGGTACTCTGACTCCATGGGGGACCAGGCTAGAGCAGTCTGGGCCAGAGAAAGCACCCCACAGAAGTGACCCATGCTGGGGCAGTTGGTGAAGTGATGAAGCCCCATTGGAAAGGACTCATGTTGGAGAAGTTTATGGAGGACTGTACTCACTCAGAGAGCATCTTCTGGTGAACTGACTGAAAATCTCATTCCTGGTGTCCCTCTGTGCCACCTGAGGAGGGGGGAGAGGAGAGAAATCATTAATAAAGTTCAGTCTACAAAGAAGAGAGAGGTGGGTGGTGGTGTTTTAAGAGCTGTTTGTACTTCTCATTATCTGACTCTGGTTTCTCTGTGTGTGTAGTGCAGTGTAATGAGTTAGAGAGTTTTCTTGCTTTTCTTCTGTGTTGGGTCTGTTTTGCCCATGATGCTGATTGCAGAATGATCTCTCCCTGTCCTTATCTTGACTCCAAAGCCTCTCAACATGTATTTTCTCCTCTGTCCAGCTAAGAGGGGAGTAACAGAGCGACTTCGGGGGGAGTCTGGCCTCCAGCCAGGGTCACACCACCACAGGGGAATATGAGCAAGTGGCTACATGATGCTCAGCTGCCATCTGGGTCCCAACCACGACAAGCAGGGATATTAGATATTTTCCTTAATGATAGAAGAGACCAAACCTGTCATCCTCACAGATTCTGGGGTAACAGTGCTCACCATCAGAACAGGTCTGCTGGAAAACACTAAAACTAGAACTAGCTTTAGCCTTAATGTAGAATTAACGAGAAAAAATATGTGCCTGCTTTCCTATTTGAGGTTTTTTTTTTTTTGCCATGTCTTACAGCCATTAACAGGAGGTATACCTTTCACACAGAAGACAAGATTTTTTAATATCTAGTGTTTCTTCTTGGGTGGCTTCAATAGATTATTTATTTGTCAAAAGAACAAGTTTTCAAACAAGAGATTTTCAACAGATCTAAGAAAATAGCACCCAGCCATAATGAAAGTTAGTGGGAAGCAAACTTTTGTTCCCTAAAAGACTGGAGAAGACAGGCACCTTTTTAACTCATGAATGGATCTTCAGGATTTGTGGACCAAAGTTTTTTAAGTCATCACCATTCCATTGTGGTGAACACCTTTTCTCATTCACAGCAGCAGAAAGTTTGTCTATAAATGGCTCAGTTTCTCAAATGGGTTGAGCTAAAAGCAGTCATAAGGTGAAAAAAAAGTTCTAGATCCCATAAACCATAGAATCTTATAATGTGTTAGGCTGGAAGGGACCTTTAAAAGTCATCTAGCCCAAGCCCCCTGCAGTAAGCAGGGACATCTTCACTGCACCAGGTTGCTCAGAGCCCCATCAAGCCTGACCTTGAATATCTCCAGGGATGGGGCCTTCACCATCTCTCTGGGCAACCTGTTCCAGTGATCTACAAGTCTATTAGTCTCCATGAAAGCTTGCTATATGTACCACCAGAAAACACCTTATTAGACTCATACAACTGAACACTGACTACAAACATGTATTTCTGTGCCAGGTTATTTGTGCACAGCTAGTTGAGTCACATCATTTCAATCCTACAGAGCAGGGATGATATGCAAATAAGTCATAGGCACGAGAAAGGCCATTATTTCAAATAGCTCTTTTATGGTTGCTGCTATTGTTTCATCATAAGCAATTGGTTTTATCCAAAACCTTGGTAAATTTAGGCACAGTGAACCACACTGACCCAGCTCACATTCATACTCACCCCGGTGAGTTTCCATGGTAAAAGAACCCCAATGGAAGGCAGTCAACTGAATCAAGTCAGTTGATCTTTACACACAGTTATGAGGACACAAGCCACCAACAAGCATACTCACATGTCATTCAACTTTGAGCCCAAGCACCACCCTAGAGCCAGCTAACACCACTAGGCTGGGTGAACATTTCACAAGTGCCACAGAAAATTTGCACTGCTAGTGCCTGTTGGGCTGTGGTTGAAGCAATAACCTTATTGTGTAGCTGCAGGTATCCAACTGGACCAGAAGAATAAAGAAGGAGCAAGCACCCCTTATTAACAACTCCTTTCTACATACCCAGCCACAAGTTTCACTTCTGTCATGGACAGTAAGGCTCAACACCACGCTCTGGATACAACAGGTTCACAGGCAAACTGGAGCATCTCCAAAACTGGTAGATAATCCATTCTCGAACACACCAGGAGGAAGAAAAAGAACAGAATCCAGACCAGCAAAAACCACTACTCTGAGTTCAGCACAGCTTCTGTGTCAAGCAAGTGAAAAACAACCTTGTTAAGCTGTCAGTACTACTAACAAAGCTGTTTCCCCTGCAGTTTCTTTTTTCCTACAGACCCAGATTGCCTCAGCTGCAGGCCACTCCAGCAAACACCCAGCCACAGCTGGGCAAAATAATGAAGCCCCTCATTAACTCTTTCTGGGTAGTCTTTCCCTATGGCCTCAGGACACCATCATAGTGTGACTACTTACAGGCTGTAAAAGAATGCACATATGCTGTGCAATGTTTGGGCTTTTCCTCACTTCTTAGGACTGCTCCATTTTCAAACCTATAATAATGTGTCTTTAACATATTATTTTCTATCCCCTCCCCTTTTGTTTTTTTTTTTCTATTATTTTCTTGATATAATATGTTTACACTACTGTTACAAAGTGAACAAGAAATAGGTGGAGCTTCTTGTGAGAAAGCCAGCCATTAGTTCTAACTTTCCATTACCAAAACAAACTGAGATCAGTAAGTTTCAAGTCTTTCTCTGCCACACACACTTACTTGCAAGACAGCAAATCTGTGACCACAGATTCTTTATTTTTTAGTCAGTGTATCTGTCCATCAGAGAATTATGAAAAATCCACCCACATGTTCTGAACATGTGAGCTCCCCAGTGACCTCCATCCATACCTACCTCAAGCTAGTGATACCTTGCTAGGTAGGCACCTCTTCATCTCCAGTATGTGCAGTCACTCAGTAACACTTTAATCTGATTATAGCTACAGAACTACATGCTGTTACCTGCTCAACAGCAAGCAGGAAGTCTGAAATCTGGAATGTGGCTGATCTTTGCTTATGCTACAAAGAGTGTGCCATCTTAATCTAGAGACCCTTTTCTTTCATGGAAGTCACAGGATTGACTCCAAGACCTTCTACTGAGTGGAACTTGTTGCTTTAGAAAGGGATTAGATAAATAAAGAGAGGGAAAGAAAAAAAAAAGCTTTAATCTAAAAAGGGATCTCCTGAAACGTGTAGGAGGAAAAGCATTTTAGTCTGACCAAACTACTGTGTTTTTGTCACAAGTAGGCTTTATGCAAGTACTGTACAGAAGCTTGTAGCTGGGACTGATACAGTCATATCTTAAGAGTGTGTGACAGTTCCAATTAGGAGAATCTGTTTTCTACAATTTATAATGTTGCCAAACGTTGGTGGGATTACCTGTGGTAGAAGATGTCTGCCTCAACCTGATATTTAGTTTTTTTATTTCACATTTTAGCTTAGATCAAAAATTCAATAATATATTGCTCATAGCAGAAAGTGTGGACAGTTTTTCATTTGAGAAGCTGTGGCAGTGACATGCATTTCAATCAGATGGTTAATACTGGGCAGTGTGGCTTTCTGTTAGTGACATGCTGTGCTGAGTCCCATAAAGGCCTGGCTAAAATCAATCAAGGAATGAGACTCCATAAATGTACAATTCATACATGTACCACGCTATTCACTGCCCCTTTCTTCACAAAGGAATGTGCATGGGATCCAGAGAATGAAAGCACAGGCATTGTCCAATGTTGCTATAAGACTGTACACTGAAATCTGAGCGTAGTCCCACACCCTAAGAGTCTTTGCAAGAGCAGCTGAAACAGAAGGATTTCTGAAGACAGGAAGGTATCTGTACAAATTCAAGTTCAAACCAATTCTAAGACTATACATAAGAACAAAATAAAAACCAAGGGCTGGGCCTGCCATTTTAGGAAAGGGAAATGGAGTGAGAGTGACATGGATTTTGCAAGGCTGAACAGAGAAGAACAGTTGCATTTCCTAAGTAAGGGGTTTTAGGGTTGCTAGGTTTGTCATAACAAAAAAACCCCACAACCTCTAGGATTCCAGCAGAAATGATCTAAAGTAGAAGCATAACCATGACCATCAGTTTAAACCCCAAACACTGCTGAAGAGCAGAAAGGAAACTGAGGAAAGGTGACTGAAGTATTCTCGGTTTAGTGTCTATGCCCCATGCTGTGTAGAAGAGCTTTCTTTAGGAGCTTGCCTGAAGAGTCTGTTTCTTTGTATGCCACGTCACCCTGAAAGGTAAGACTGTGTGCCAGAAAGATCACAAGGGTAAATCACTGGGAAAACAAAGTCTAACTTTTGCCAGACCTGTGTGGGTGAGTAGCTGTCCAGGGGTCTGTGGCACCAGGATCCTTTGGTTCCTATTTCAGGAGTAATCCACTTTTTGCAGAAAATGGGCCAAAACCAGCAGAGCCAGTGACTGAAGCAGGTCAAGCACCTGCCTTTCTGCTTTTAGTGTTCCTTCTTCTGGGACATAAATCAAGCAAACTATTCTTTGGGAACAGGCAGATCGAGTGGATAGGGGAAAAGTTAAGAGCATGGAAGGGCCTCTTTCTTTTTTTTTATTCTGTCCCATATCATTGAGACACATGAGGTTGCAACCAGTGGTGGGATTTTCCACAGAAACCATAATGTGGCTGTGTTATATAAAAACCACTTTGTTTTGTTCTTTTTGCCTAGTGTGGTAATGTGCTCTGACACACCAGCTTATCTCGTATGAGCAGAATGGCCATGTAGATGACCAGATACAGCAAGAGATACAGGCTATCAAACTTGCTGTGGTCTGATTTTGGAGGTCCTGATATGCCCTGTTGCCAATTTTTCAAACTCCCCTCATAGCCACTCTCATCTGCAGTATCACAGAATCACAGACTCACAGAACGTTAGGAGTTGGTAGGGACCTCAAAAGATCATCCAGTCCCCTACCAGAGCAGGATCACCTAGATTAGATCACACAGGTGGGCTTTGAATGCCTCCAGAGAAGGAGACTCCACAACCTCTCTGGGCAGTAAAGAGTAGCTGGAGAACACTGGCATGTGCCAGATTTCAACCTGATACGGTATTTTGACAGTTAAAAGACACTTCTGTGTAGCCATTCCCATGTTTTATGAAGTATTTTGAAGACAAGTTATACCTACTAAGCTCTACCACCTAGGCCTATAGGTTTATCTGTGTGTGCCTGTGTAGGCAGCACAGTTTCTAACCAGTCTACACCATACAAAGCGTGGTGTGTAAAGAAGCCATCAAAGCAAAGAGAACGCTTTCCTTTTGCACCGAGAAGCAGCGAAACAAGCACTTCACAGGACTAAATCAAAGTTGCTATTAATTCTTTGTGGTAGTGCAACTACCTGCGTGACTGAAAGCCACAAAGAACTTAGTAGCAGAAAGTTACACTCTCCTGAATGCATATTTCAAATTGACATGAAGATCAAGTGCACACGGTGAAAGTGGCCCTGCTGCTGCTGCTGGTGGTGGTGGTGAAAGGTGTTTGGTTATTATAAATACTTTTTTTTTCCCCAAGCAGAAGAACTTTTGAGTTCACATGCAGTCACACAGATGCACACCTGGTATTGCCCATGCATAAAGGGAGCCATTTCCTGGCCAGAAGAGAAGGTTTTACCTCTCTACTT
>VXBZ01000283.1:541569-571777 GCA_013399135.1 Heliornis fulica | reverse complement strand
TGCCAGACCTGTGTGGGTGAGTAGCTGTCCAGGGGTCTGTGGCACCAGGATCCTTTGGTTCCTATTTCAGGAGTAATCCACTTTTTGCAGAAAATGGGCCAAAACCAGCAGAGCCAGTGACTGAAGCAGGTCAAGCACCTGCCTTTCTGCTTTTAGTGTTCCTTCTTCTGGGACATAAATCAAGCAAACTATTCTTTGGGAACAGGCAGATCGAGTGGATAGGGGAAAAGTTAAGAGCATGGAAGGGCCTCTTTCTTTTTTTTTATTCTGTCCCATATCATTGAGACACATGAGGTTGCAACCAGTGGTGGGATTTTCCACAGAAACCATAATGTGGCTGTGTTATATAAAAACCACTTTGTTTTGTTCTTTTTGCCTAGTGTGGTAATGTGCTCTGACACACCAGCTTATCTCGTATGAGCAGAATGGCCATGTAGATGACCAGATACAGCAAGAGATACAGGCTATCAAACTTGCTGTGGTCTGATTTTGGAGGTCCTGATATGCCCTGTTGCCAATTTTTCAAACTCCCCTCATAGCCACTCTCATCTGCAGTATCACAGAATCACAGACTCACAGAACCGTTAGGAGTTGGTAGGGACCTCAAAAGATCATCCAGTCCCCTACCAGAGCAGGATCACCTAGATTAGATCACACAGGTGGGCTTTGAATGCCTCCAGAGAAGGAGACTCCACAATCTCTCTGGGCAGTAAAGAGTAGCTGGAGAACACTGGCATGTGCCAGATTTCAACCTGATACGGTATTTTGACAGTTAAAAGACACTTCTGTGTAGCCATTCCCATGTTTTATGAAGTATTTTGAAGACAAGTTATACCTACTAAGCTCTACCACCTAGGCCTATAGGTTTATCTGTGTGTGCCTGTGTAGGCAGCACAGTTTCTAACCAGTCTACACCATACAAAGCGTGGTGTGTAAAGAAGCCATCAAAGCAAAGAGAACGCTTTCCTTTTGCACCGAGAAGCAGCGAAACAAGCACTTCACAGGACTAAATCAAAGTTGCTATTAATTCTTTGTGGTAGTGCAACTACCTGCGTGACTGAAAGCCACAAAGAATTTAGTAGCAGAAAGTTACACTCTCCTGAATGTATATTTCAAATTGACATGAAGATCAAGTGCACACGGTGAAAGTGGCCCTGCTGCTGCTGCTGGTGGTGGTGGTGAAAGGTGTTTGGTTATTATAAATACTTTTTTTTTCCCCAAGCAGAAGAACTTTTGAGTTCACATGCAGTCACACAGATGCACACCTGGTATTGCCCATGCATAAAGGGAGCCATTTCCTGGCCAGAAGAGAAGGTTTTACCTCTCTACTTAGGTCTCTCTGAGAGGTTACTGGCTAAGAGCACTCTGAGCAAAAAGGGTCTACTGTAGATTTTGTGGACTCAGTGTCCTCACTCATGACGATCCCTGCCATGATTTCTGATACTATCAGCCATGATTTCTGATACTATCAGAGAAATATATGCAGCTTGCAGAGAAAAACTTCATGATGGCAACATCCTCTGAGTATCAGCTGTATTTGATTTCATCCAGCAAACTTGTTTTATTTTTTATATTTGTTCTGTTCACTATTTTCAGTTTTCTCCAAATTGGTTAGAGGCTGTCTAGACAAACCATAAGAGAAATAAATATCACACTTTTCCCCAGAGGTCTAGAAATTGGCTTCAAAGCAATTGGCTTTGACTGGAACAAAATATCCAGTCAAAAAGCTTTAAGATTGGAGTGAACACAAACAGTTTTACCTAGGAAACAGCAAACATCTGACTTCAGGCTCCAATGCATTATTACTACTCTAATTCATTATTATTTGCATTTGTCCCAGAGGATTACACAGAAGCCCACCCACATCATCTTAGTGTGCAAGATGCCCTCAGAGGCAAGGTTTCTGCTGAGCAAGGCCTTTATAGGTCAGAAATTATCTTTACCATGGTATCTAAGCAAGTCAGCCTCTACCACTGAGGGAAACAAGTGATTTCATTAGTATTTTAAAGATGGGGATGGGTGGACAGATGGAAGCATAAGATTCCTGTGAGGTCTGGGATTAATTGTCAGGTCACAGAAGGGGCAGTAGCAACTTTAAAAAATAAAGGGTTATTTTCAGCAGAACTTCTCAGGCTGGGATACAATGGACAAATAGTCTTGTACATGCTCAGAACTGTTCAGCCTGGAGAAGAGAAGGCTGCAGGGGAATCTCATTGCAGCTTTCCAGTACTTAAAGGGAGCGTAGAGACAGGAGGGGAATTGGATTTGTACAAGGATAGATAGTGGTAGGACAAGGGGGAATGGGTTTAAGCTGGAGGAGGGAAGATTTAGGTGGAAGTTCTTCATGGAGAGAGTGGTGAGGTGCTGGAATAGGCTGCCCAGAGAGGTGGTGGATGTCCCAACCCTGGAGGTGTTCAAGGCCAGGTTGGATGGAGCCCTGAGCAACCTTGTCTAGATGCAGTCCTGGAGGTTGGTGGCCCTGTCTGTGGCAGTGGGGTTTGAACTCGATCTTTGGGGTCCCTTTGAACTCAGACCATTCTGTGATTCTGTGATTCTGTGAAAACTCACCCAGGCTATGTGCTTTTGCTTCTGACTATGCTAAATTTTCCGGAGATAGACAGTATGCACTAGACCTGGCATTTGGAACAGGACTGGTACCAGTTCCCAAGCTTGAAAAGAATGTGCCAGGTGTCTCTCATCTCTGCCTCATTCCTCATGTTCTTTCAAAGTGCCCGGGAGGTGTCTTTAGATATGTTCTCAGAACTCCACTTCTCCTAATGGCTGAGCACCTTTTCACTGGAAAAAGCATCAATGACTCAAGTGAAAAAAGATGTATCACTTTGTGGAAGGGTTGAGAATGGATTGTATAATTCTAGCATTTTCACTGCTAAAGGAAGAACACATTTCTTCCACTACCTCAGAATAAGAAAACTCTCTCTGATATGAAACACAGACAAGAAAAGACTCCTACCCTCTGCTGTGGGGTTTATCAGCCACAGATCAGCCCTGTGAGGAGAAGCAAGGCAAAGGAGGTACATACAGGAAGCCCAGCTCTGCAAAAAGGCAGAGGGTGGAAGGTCTCTAGCTCCAAGGATCACATCTGCCAGAATAATGGTGAGTCACAGCACAGTAGCTGAGAGAGAGCAGTGACTCTGGTTGCTGAAGACTCTGGTTCCTGCAAAACAGGAATACAACCAAACTGGAATACCCATCTGAGATCACATCAGAGGCCAGGACAGAACCCTGGGTGTTCAAATGAGGTGTCAAAATAAGTGTAAGGAAACAGAAATTGTGGAGGCAAGTTGATGGGAGTCACATTGCTTCCTGAAATGGTGTGTAGGCTGGACTCTCTTCCAAAGACAAATGTATTATGGGATGATCAGATGATAGGACAGAAAGAGCTGGCCTGAGACCCTAAGACTTCAGCTGAACTAAAGCAGGGGCTCTGCTGTATTGATCTGTCATCTAGTACAAGGTAGAAATTCCACACCAGCTGTAGAAGGAACAGCAGCACTCTGGGGCTGAGGAATACCCATGTGTCATGTGCAACTACTATCAGAGGTAAGACTGAAGTCACTCTCTCACCACTCTTCCATCAGGCCTCCTTTTCCTGCAGGGCAGTCTAAGGGGACAGGAGCCCAGTCTAGATCACCAGGCAAGCTAGGATGGTAAGACTGGTGTAATACATGGTTGCCCACAGTCTCCTCCTAGAGAAATGAATGCATTCTGGTGTAGATAAGTGGTCTCTGAGGTGTGTGTGAGGGAGCTGGCTGACAGACTGCACCCAGAGGGTGGTGGTAAATAGTTCTTTTCCAAACTGGAAACCTGTCACAACTGGAGGCTCCCAAGGGATCAATACTGGGCCCAACACTGCTTAATGGCTTTGTAAGTGGTCTGGATGATGGGAGAAGGTGCACCCTGAGGAAGTTTACAGATGATATCAAATGGAGTGGGGAAGTAGAGGTTTTGGAAGGGAAAGCTACCCTGCAGGAAGACCTACATAGGCTGGAAGAGTAGTCTAACCAGAACTTTATGAAGTTCAACAAGGACAAGTGTAATGTCTTGCACCTGGGAAAATGTAATCTAGGAGAGCAGTACAGGCTGGGATCCTCCTGGCTGGAGACTAGCTCTGTGGAGAGGGGCCTAGGGGTCCTGGTGGAACAAGCTCAATATGAGTGAACAGTATGCTGCAGTGGCCAAGAAAGCCAGCAGGATGCTGGGTTGCATCAACAAGGGCATCACCAGCAGAGATAAAGAAGTCATTATCTCACTCTACTAAGCACTTGTCAGACCACATCTGAGATACTGTGCTCAGTTTTGGTCTCCACTATACAAAAAAGATGTGGACAGGCTGGAAAGGGTCTAGGGAAGGGCTACCAGGATGATCAAAGGACTGGGGAGCCTGCTATACAAGGAAAGGGGGAGAGAATTGGTTTTTTTCAGCCTTCAGAAAAGAAGGTTTAGGGGAGATCTCATCAACATGTTCCAGTAATTGGAAGTGTGGCTACAAAGAAGATGGAGACTCCCTTTTTGCAAGGAGTCACATAGAAAAGACATGGGGTAATGAGTGTGAGCTACTGCTGGGGAGATTTTTCACAATGAGAACAATCATCCATTGGCATAATCTCCCCAGGGAAGTGGTGGATTTCCCAATATTGGGCACTGTTAAGATTCAGCTGGACCATCATCTCTAAACTGTGCTTTTTTTCTAGATGGAGCTTTTACCAAAAGAGGTTGGACCAGATGATCCTTGAGGTCCCTTCAAACCTGGTATTCTATGATTCTATGATTCACTCCCATAAGGCAGCTCAAACAGGAAGGAAGGACCAATCATTATGCTGTTTACCTCTAGGTAAAAGTCACACAGTAGTACAAGCTTTCTTCTGAAGTTTTACAGAAAGTAAACTTTGAAAAAACCTTTATAAATCATCCATAAATCCCACTCCGTCAAACTAACAACAACAAAAATCTTTTGCTTTGGGCTGAATATAGTATTTCACTGCATCCCAAAACGCATTTCTGAAAGAGGGCAGCATCGTCTGGTTTGACCACAAGGTGGAGATGACAGGGCAAAAAGATGGGGATTTTGAAGTTTGTACTGAAGTCACACACAAATAAAATATACTTTATAAGAACTGTCTAGTCTTACACACTGGACAATGAGAAAAATAATTACTCTCAGTCATCATGTTTTGAAACAGCTGGGAGAGATTAAAAAAAAAAAAAAGGCAGTTCACTGAATTCTAACAAAACCTGTGTGCTAGAATGGTGAAAAAAGGGACAATTTTGTCATCTAGAAGAAATACTACACTCATCTTTTAGATCCTGCTGGTGGAATAGCTGAAAAAATAAGGGGGAATGCAAGTAGATACAATGGGAGAACCATGCAACATAGATGAGATTTTCCTTGTAATTTCTGGTCTTTCAGTACTTCTGCCAAAACAGGACCACAACAGTGAAACCCAAACAGGGAGAAAAGAAAGCTGGTAACTGTGCAGAACAATTAATTTCATAGATGGTACAGGCAGGCAGCTCTATCTGTTAGAAAGCCTATGCTGTATGTGGGTATCGGTGCAAGAAATCTTAGTTACCTCAGCTGTCTGAAGGACAGTTACTTTTAAGGCAGTCATATGGTTTCATTATTTTTACTCATCAAGACCACTCTTGTGGAAAGATTTGAGGCATCTGTAGGGTGCAGAGCCTGGGCTGAACTCCACATTGCAAAATGTTCTCCATTACTTTTTCTCTCTGTCTGAACCTTCTGGACTTAGATTTTGTCATTTGTTTCTCACAGAAATCAAACATTACTACATACTCTGTGATTTCAAGGGATTAAATATATATGCCATTTCATATGTAGTCATGCTGTCTTCTGAATGTCTACTGAAGCAAGTCTTGGCAGAGAAAAGTTGGGGAAATTCAGCCAGTCTACATAATGTCATAAATTGTACATATATCCCAACCTACCCTGAAAGCAAGAAGAATATTTAATCACAGAAGTTTTAATCTGATGTTGTACTCAGTTTGGGCAGTTATTTGGATCACAACAATCTCTTGATAAAGTGATTTTGAGAGAAGAAAAGCTGCTGTACTTCTGCTGCTCACTCATGACAACAGTGTCAAATTCATGAGTAAACTGCTGTTGGTATTTGTATCTTATCAAGGTAAACAGTTGTTCATTACATCATAATCAGAGGGCACAAGGTTCAGTAAACTATCCCTAAGTGAAAAGGTTAGAATGCTCTGCTCAATGCCACCCTTTTGTCCCAACAAAATTCAAATTGCAGAATTTCCTGGATTTTAGTGCTGTTTGATTCTACTTTCAGCATTTTTTTCATCCCAAAGAGCAGCTACAGCAGTTTCTAAAGAAAGAACAGAGCAGTGTGAGGCAACACACCATCACTAGTCCACAAATTACAATTTTTCAGCTTCTGACTCACTGCCTATTTCTTATTACCACTCAGACAAGCTTTGCCAAGACCCAGAGATGTACAAATTTCAACTGTCATCACTTGTATTCACCGGTATCTTGTTTAGAAATTCTGACCTGATTGAGATATAAAAAGGCAAATTTATTTTAACTATTTACTATCATGTTTTCTTTACCCTAAGTGTTTTCATTATTGCTAAGTTCCCAAAGAAAGTGGTACTTCGAGCTCTTCTGCCCCAGCTTCCGGACTGACATGGTTCTGAGATCTCAGTGTTGTTACAGACCAAAACCACCCAAGCAAATGCATTTCTTTTGCAGTCATATGACTTGTGGCCAGCAAGTTGAGAAACAATTTTTCAGTCTCCAGGCTTGTCAAGGCTCTATTTCGATGTGGTTCTGTGCTGTTCCTAGTCATACCTCATCAGCAACTGTAGGCTGATATTTCCCTGTGTCAGACAGGCCTTGTCTGTTCTGGTGGGACAAGCAGAGCTGATTCTATATATTAGTACCAGAAAAATAAAAAAAAGAAAGAACTGTTTAGGTTATCAAGTCTGCTTACATGGGAGAAGCTCAATTGTTCTCAATTCCCAATACATACATCCCCATCAAAACACAACCATTGTATGCACATACATACATAGCCTTGGGGGTTGAACTTCTCTGCTGACAGCGTCATTTTTTACAATTCCCTTATAAAAAGTGAAGGTGACAGAATGAGCCTGTAGAAAAACTGGAAGATAAATTTTAACCTCTGGCCTATCCTGCCCTCCCCCCAATCAAGTCTTGTACCTTCCTTAGAAAGGGCAAGAACAGTGCTGTGAAACCAGAAAATTCCATCCTACACATTAAGACACGAAGACTATCAGGAAAAATCAAGGCTTGATAAACAAGCTGACATTTCTGGAGATATACTAGAGATCCTTTTGGATTCTGGACATCTTAATTAAACCAATTATAACTGAACTCCAACTGTGTTAGGTTAGCCTTGGCTAACAACCAAATGCCCACCAAGCTGCTCACTTACTACCCACACCCTCAGCAGCACAGAGGGAGAAAAAGGGAAGAATAGGAATGAGAAAACTCATGAGTGAAGATAGAAACAAGGAGATAGCTTATCAATGACCCTCACAGGCAAAACAGACTTGACTTGGGGAAAATTAATTTATTACCAATTAAAATATGCATTTGATTAGTTATTTGGATAGTGGGAAACAAGGAAATCAACATTAAGACAATAACCTCTCCCATTTTCTATGTTCAGTGTTATTCCTAGCTCCTCTAGCCTTTCCAGAGCCACAGGAGGGATGCAGGGTTACAGTCAGTACTGTAACTGGTTTCTGTAAACCACGGTAAAGCAACTCCTCTCTGCTGCTTCTTCCTCCTCACAACTTTCCTCTGCTTCATGCACATCCTCCACGGGCTGCAGTGAAGCATATGCTCTGGTACCATGCAACACTCCTCCTCCTTCTCTTCTGACCTTGGTGTTTACTCTGCTGTTTCTCACTCTTTTTGTTTCCTATGTGGGTTTTCTGCCCTTTCTTAAATGTGTTTTCACAGATGCACCACCAGTTTTGCTGACAGGCTCAGCTATGTCTGCAGTCAATCCACTACCACACTACCCAACTTTGTCACTTACATCCAGTACACATAAACCTAAGGAAAAATCCCATTATGGGGAACTCCTCAAATTCAAAATATTTTTCAACTGTATCAAGGTTTTCCTCTATTATATATAAATTATGTCTTTTTCTGAAAATTAGTGGCACAGAAGCTGATCATATTAAAGGCAAATGCAGCACAAGAGTTCTCTGAATAATATGGAATGTTTCCAAAACTTCCAAATTTCTGGCTAGCAGCCTGGTATGGAGACTGTAATGTCAGTGTAATCTTGAGTGACAACATAATCCAGTGCAGGGCCACCAAGATGATGAAGGGAATGGAACACCTTCCTTATGAGGACAGGCTGAAGGTGTTGGGTCTCTTCAGCCTGAAGAAGAGGAGACTGAGGGGTGACCTCATTAACATTTATAAATATGTAAAGGGTGAGTGTCAGGAGGATGGATCCAGGCTCTTCTCAGTGATGGCCAGTGATAGAACAATGGGAAATGGTTCCAAACTGGAACATAGAAAGTTCTATCTTAATATAAGGAAGAAATTTTTCACTGTGAGGGTGACAGATCACTGGAAGAGGCTGCCCAGAGAGGTTGTGGAGTCTCCTTCTCTGGAGACATTCAAGACCAATCTGGACATGTTCCTTTGTGATCTACTCTAAGTGATCCTGTTCAGGCAGGGGGGTTGGACTGGATGATCTTTTGAGGTCTCTTCCAGCCCCTAATATTCTGTGATTCTGTGCTTCTGTGATTCTGTGATCTTTCACTAGGAAAGCCCTCTTTCATGCAAAACCCCCATTTCTTCAGATAATAAGATACATGCTGCTGGAATGGAGAAATAGGATCCTGTCCTCTATTTCAGACTCTAGAGGCTTCTGAAGTTTTTATCAGCACCCTTTGGAAGGAGACGCACAGAAACAAGATAAGGAGAAGTATGGCACGAGATCCAGAGATTATGTTTTCATTCAGATTTCTCACGGCCTTAAGGAAATAATGAATTTAATGTTATTTTTCAATTTAGTCTCTTTCCCCCGATATAACTATCTTTATTTCACTGGAAAATCAAGAATAATGTAGGGTAGAAGCCTGAAGCTGACAATGGGTCACTTCCCTTAATCACTTGCAGATTAGCTTCACCACCACTACAGAAATTAGAAGGTGTTGAAGATCAGTCCCGGGAGAAGACAATAGATGTGAATAAAGGGTGGTTTATATCTCATGTGTGTCCCATTCTTCATCTCAGTAGAGGTACTACTAGTACTCATTCTCTGTGGTGAGAAAAAGCTCTCCATTAGAGAATTTCTTTTTCTAAGAAAGCAGCTACTCTTCACCTGAAGGAAACAAGACATGGGAAACATCACTTCCTACAGTTGTTTGTTCTAACAAAAAATACATGCCTGATTTACAGTTTGAGTTTGGCTGTAGCTTGGTGGGTGTTGCAACTTTTTTACTGAGTGAAAAAGTCCTTTACCACCTGTGCTTTTACCCTGTGCACATATTTGCATGAAGTGATCAGATCACACTTTTAATCTCCCAGATTTCCATTAACTTATTTATTTATATGCCATTATATATCTAACCAAAGGATTAGAGCTTCACAAAAGGGAGTTCTTGATATGCCATAGAATCATAGAATCATAGAATTGTTAAGGCTGGAAATGACCCCTAAGATCATCCAGTCCAACCATTGACCTACCGCCACCAAGTCTACCCTTAGACCATGTCCTCAAGCACTGCATCTACCTGTCTTTTAAACACCTCAAGAGATGGGGACTCAACCACCTCCCTGGGTAGACTGTTCCAATGCTTGATGACTCTTTCAGTAAAGAAGTTCTTCCTGATATCCAACCTAAATTTTCCCTGGTGCAACTTGAGGCCATTTCCTCTAGTTCTGTCATCTGTTACTGGNGGGCCCAAAACTGAACACAGTACTCGAGGGGAGGCCTCACCAGTGCAGAATACAGGGGGATAATCACCTCCCTGGTCCTGCTGGCCTCACTGTTCCTGATACAAGCCAGGATGCCACTGGCCATCTTGGCCACCTGGGCACACTGCTGGCTCATGTTTAGGCGGCTGTCAACCAACACCCCCAGGTCCCTTTCCGCCAGGCTGCTCTCCAGCCACTCCTGCCCAAGCCTGTAACATTGCCTGGGGAAAACAGAATGTCTCAGAAAACAAGTGTGTGCAAATCAAGATAACCTGGGGAAAACAGAATGTCTCAGAAAACAAGTGTGTGCAAATCAAGATAACCTGTCAGCTTATTTCACAGAGGGTGCTTCAAACCCTGAGGCAAAATTTCATTGAGACTAATGAATCTGTCCCCATTTACCTTGAAAAGTTTGGCCTTTTCAGGACAAGATACATCACTGAATGCTCTTGGTCAGATTGGTAGTGGTGAAACTAAAAAAAGTTTTCTTTCCCATTTCTAGTGCCATGCCTCAACCAGATTCCACAAAGCTGCACTCTATACTGTTGGGAAACAGGCAGACAGTACGACCTTGTCCCAGCTGCAGCTGTTAGCTGCTAACATTAATGTAGTATCACACAGTACATATGGTGCTATCTCGATGCCCTGCTCTCCACACCATGCCTTACTGCAGGCTCCACTCACTCTTTCTTGCCTCCTTTCATCTCAACATCCCATCTTCTGAAATGGGGTGCCACCTCTCTCTCCTGTCTGGTCTGTTGTATCTGTAGCAAGGAAAGTGAAAACTGCTATGTCCCAGCTCGTGGCACTTTCCAAGCAATGTAGGAGGACATAGCTGACATGACAGTGGGTGATAGGGGAAGAGGGGAGCAGAAATGGCATTTTGCAAAGGAAAGGCAGCCAGAAAGAAGAAGGGAGTCACAGCAATTTCTGTACTACTTGCTTTGGCTGTGGAGATAAGTCCCCCTGGGAAAAATATCTGCAACCTCCATGCCCCATATGTGGGATCATTTCACCTAAACGACTGGGAAGAAAGTGAGGCTGGAAGAAAGATGTCTGTCTCCATCTCCAGTTCCACTTACTTCTGTCCACATGGTTTAGTACATTGGTGACTTAGCATGGATTCCTGATGCTCTCTTTGTTTTATGAAAAAAAGACCAGTTTTAACCCTCCATGACTGCTGTGTTCCTGGCGGATGAATGTTATGGTGGATGTCACTCTAGTCTTCAAAAAGGGTAAGAAAGAGGACCTAAGTAATTACAGGACAATCAGTCTCACTTCTGTCCCTGGAAAGGTGATGGAACAGCTTGTTCTGGATGCCATTGAAGGTTATGAGGAGTAGTCCACATGGATCCACCAAGGGGAGATTGTGTTCGACCAACCTCGTAGCCTTCTACGATGTCATCACCAGCTGAGCGGATGGAGGGAGAGCAGTGGATGTCATCTACCTTGGCTTCAGCAAGGCTTTTGATACTGTCTCCCATGACATCCTGACAGAGCACTGGAACAGGCTGCCCAGGGGGGGTTGTGGAGTCTCCTTCTCTGGATATATTCAAGACCTGTCTGGACACCAACCTGTGTGACCTGCTCTAGGGAACCTGCTTTGGCAGGGGGTTGGACTAGATGATCTCTCGAGGTCCCTTCCAACCCCTACAATTCTGTGATTCTGTGATCTCAGTGTAACTTACATAATTTAAGAATGATCTTGAGATGTGAGACTCCTCTGGATGTCTCTGTGGTAAGCTGACCTTCACAGAGGAGACAGGCTATGCTAATAAACCATAGGAAATTTCCTCTCCAGTGCCCAAAAGTAAGATGCTGAAAATAATTTTAAACAGTGAACCTGAGGTTTTGCTAGTTTTCTGTGGAAGTACAGCTGCCTTGGGAAGCCCTTTGGATGCTGGTACAGAGTACAATAATGAACCTAGCATGTAGTTTGAATCAGGATTGTGATCACAATCCTGATTCAAACTACATGCTAGGTTCAGATAAACAGTCCATGATTGACTAAAATCATCTACAGACAGTAGCAGCAGCAATATGCACACCCACATATACAAAACTCATCACTGCATGTCTTTACCACACTTTAGAAAGACTGTAGCTTTTTTTAAGTTAGAGGAATTACTCATCCTTGGCATCACTTTCAGTTCCTTATCTTTCTTGAACTGTAGGAGAAACCTGCTTTGCACAGAAATCCCTCCTAAACAGTAGTCTATCATTTCAGAGTGACTTTAAAAACCCAGACATACATTAATTAATCCCATCACCATCGATGTTTCAGACCTGAATCACATGTTTGTCTTTTTTTTTTTTTTGGTAGCTCAGGGCACGTTAAATGCAGTCTGAATCAAAAGAGAGAGAAACCAGAGTGTTTAGAAGAATGGCAGAAAGATTAGAATTCAAATTTGGCCAGCTCATTATTACTATTAGGACTAGAAATTAGTTTCTGTTTCCCTCAATCCCCACAATGCAAGAAGAGCAGGATGCCTCACCTCACCTCATACCAACTTCAAGGCAGGAAAAGGAAGTAACATTTAATTCACTGCATAATTGGGCTGCATACCTGCTTATTACCAGATATTGCTGAAGTAAGACAAGAAGCAAGACTCCATAACACAGTAGCTAACAACAAATTGTAGGACATTAGTACCACAGGCACAGTACTGAAACAGATATTAAGCTTTATGGACAGTCACTGAAACCAATACCCATCTCCTGAAGATGAGAAAGTTTCTTGCACCTTTCTGTGAATGATCTGATGCTGGACTTTTTACTGAAGAAATTTTTATTCAGTAGAAATGTCTGTTGTATTAGAGTAATTTTCTCCCAGCCTTACTACTGTTTACTAAGCAAAATAAGGCAGAAATAGCTGTCCAAACCCCAAAACAGGCAGAAGAATCTCCTTCTGCTTACATGTGTAGCATCTGTTGTAGAAACTGACACACGCCTCTACATCTGGCAAATGCCTCTGTGCACCAGCTTCATTCCACTAACTTCAGCTGATTTAAGTCAGGAAAGAATTTCCCACAGATTTCTCATACTCCAGCTGCTTCAAATAACAGAAGACATATCACTTGCAGGTTTGTTATTCTGTGCAGCCACACTGGGGAGAACAGACCCAGCACCACATTCAGTGTAGTGCAGAGGTTAGTCCCAGGGTAGCTGAGAGAGCAGATTTCCAGGACACATCATTAGAAGTGCTGCAAATGGTGTTCAAATGGTGAACTTCCTACTTCATTTCATTAGCTTGCCCACCCCTGACTGGGACATTGCTAGGAAGCATCTCCAGTGGAAAAAAATAGCCTCAGGCCTTGCTGTCAAGTGAAGATATCCTGTTCATTCCTCAAGCCAAGGATTTCAGCATTTTACAGAATCAGAGAAGTGAATAATTGTCTTCCTATTGTTCAAGCAGAACCATAACAATTATTTCTGTGCAGACTTCCAACCAAGAAAAGGTGCTGAGGCCAATGCTTTGGACCTCCAGCACAGAGGGGAGCAAGGACTCATCTGGAGGCCCCTAATCCTTTCCTCTTACAAAACATCTGTGTCTACTCATCCGGTTCTCTGAGTCACTTCCTCCCCCCTTTCAGTCATCTGCTCTCAATGCACTTCTCCAAGTAAGCCCAGTCATCTTTGCCCATTCTGGAGCAGAGTTCAAGAGAAGACTTACTGGGATGTAGGCTTAGTAGGCTAAGAGTGTAACCACAACATAATCACACGGTGAAGCTCCTAGACATTCTGGTGCATGCAAGACAGGTGAACATCAGGGCAGGTGAACATCATCCATTGCAGTGCTATTAGTGGTGATTTCAAGAGAGCCACAACATTTCATACCAGCAGGAACTGTCTGCCTTTTGCATCAGTGAACCCAGAACTAGCTCCAACTAAGTGGCTACATCATTGTGCTGCACTGGGTGGAATCATTCATCCCTACCAGATAGCAGTTAGTTGTATGGAAAGGTGCTGTGCCCTGGCTAGATGCAGCACTATGCTGACTTGACTGTACCACTTCTATTTCTGAAGCTAACTCAAAGTCAGCTGAGGGAGCTCTGCACTGTCAGCGATTGCACAGCATGACCATGGCCTGCAGAAGCTATGGAGTCAAGAATCAGAGGAGAGATGGGAAGCAGAATGGCAGACTACACTGCAGGAAGGTGTTAAATACATTTAGCCTCTACACCCGGCACCCCCAGAAGTACTTTGAAATATGAGTGATATTTTATTTACCTGCACAGGTGCACAGCAGCTCTGAATTCAAAGCCAGGTCCTGATGCAAGATTCCTTGAAGGGAAAGAGACTCTGGGAATGTGGGCTTCACCTCAGCCTTACTTACCCTCTGGCAGGATTTGTTTAAAAGAAACCCTATTCTCATCAGGACTTTCAGGTGTGTGGGTGTTTCCAGGAATAAACAATACCTAACCACAAAACAACCAGGAAGTGTACCATGTCACTTTACTGCCACAAAGTGTATGAATTCTATCTCCATAGCCAGCCTACTGCATTATTCTACCAGGGGACTAGCCATGTGGTGGGATGGATGGGCTAGGAAGTGTTCACTAACACTGCCACCATGGCATTGTGAAAGCAAGAGGTGAAATTACAGAGTCTGAAATTTTGGACAGATGTACCAATTATATTCCAGGTAGACCGGATGAACTCTGTTAGCATTAAGAACTGGAATAGTGGGAGGAACAGCCAGTCAGAGTAAAGTACATTAGCAAGGTATATATAGAAGTTTTGCTTCTGCCCACACAAGACGTGATGCTATCTAATACTATTGATTTCTCTTTCACATGTCTCCATATGCAAAATTAATGTGTTTTGTTACAGAGTATGCAAATAGAACTTATGAGATTATTTTTCCTTTGTTGTAAATGTAACAAGTTCTAAGGTTCTCTCATCAAAAGGCAGGAAATTAGCTAGCAAGTGTGACATAACTGTATGTTTGAAAGAATTACAGTGGGCTTAATGCTTCAGATATTGGAGAAGGTCAATGCATAATGTAATCCAGACTTAGGTTCACTCACCAAATTG
Organism: Heliornis fulica; assembly: GCA_013399135.1. Classification (NCBI taxonomy): domain Eukaryota; kingdom Metazoa; phylum Chordata; class Aves; order Gruiformes; family Heliornithidae; genus Heliornis; species Heliornis fulica. The sequence continues at coordinate 556,773 of VXBZ01000283.1, read as the reverse complement.
CCAGACAAAACCACTGTATTTCATTGCTGGAGTGAGCACTTAGTGAGTGAAACACATCTGTCAGTACATGGAGAATCATGCTTTTCCAGAATCATTCCCAGCTTCAGAGATAGCTGGCTTCACTCATTTATGTGTAGCCTGTTGAGCTATCTGTATGATCCCAAGATTTAGAAACCTCAGCTGACATAGAAAGGGCAGGGAGAATCCTCATGTGGAGAATGTCACGGTAGCTCCATGAGAAGGCTGTAGAACTGGGCCAAGTTTATACGAGCTGAGGTTCCAGCACTCTAATATTCATGTCATCATTGGAAATTAAGTTCCTGGAAATAACTGAATTTCTGTCTGCACCTTGATAATTAAAATCCGGCTTTATAGCTCCTACACTTCTTGTTGAATGACTTATTAGCATGGAATTTGCTGTCAGCAAGGACTTTAAGGCTGAGTAAAACCACTTCAAACAGAGCAGATCACAGACTCTGCCTTTGTCAAATAATATTTGATGACATCATGATAATTAACATAAATCTGCAATAACCCACACTGAAAACCACAGGCAGAGCCCAGATCTGTGCTCTCAGAACACAGAAGACAGGGAAAGTTCAGTCTCCGGGAAGGCTGTGATGCCTCTGTACAGCACTTAAAAAAAGCAGGGCCTGCGTTTCTCTGCTGCTGTGTGGAAGCAGGCACTGACTGTTCATCTTTAAATGCACCTTGTTGGCAACATCTCTATCCTGAGCTATGTCTCGGGCTTCAGCTATCATAATCAGTTTATCCCTCTCTTTCTTCTTTCCATCAAATGCACATAACATTTTTCTGTGTGTTATTTCTACATTTACGTCACCCTCTGTCCCACTCTGGCCTTTCTCAGTGTCAGTTCCTCTGTCATGGGATCACCATGATCATCTCCATAGGCTGCAGGGAATCTTCTCTCAGCACCTCCTCCTCCCCCCCTTCACTGACCTTGGTGTCTGCAAAGTCTCCTACATCTTCTCACTCCCTTCTCTGGTGGCAAAATGCGGCTGTTTGGGTTTTTCTCTCTCTAAAATGTGATTCCCAGAGGCCTGTGACCGGCACTGGTTGGCCTGGCCGGCCTTGTCAGCAACAGGGTTTGGGAGTTTGGCCTTGGGAGCCCAGCTGGGATTTGCTCTGTTGGACCTTTGAGAAACTTTCTAGCCGCTTCTTAAAGAAGCCCCTCTGCAAACCCACCACAGTAACTGAGAGGACAGGCTCCAGTGAATAAGAAATAAAATGCTCATCACTTCTTGTGCTAAAGTACTCACTGCTTCAGCCCCATGGGGTGGCTACAGCAGTGGAAGACCAATTGGCAGCACAGGGGTAAACCCATCTGGGCTGCTGCATTGTGGCAAGACATGGCTCCCCGGTAAAAAACATTTCTCTAAAGGTACATTGTGCTCACATGACCAAAAGCCCTACCACTGAATATCAAAATGATGAACAGACAAGGCTACTAAAATTGAAGTAGCTCAGGTGCACCTGGACTGGGAGCACAAGAGTAAGCTATTTGTAGCTTGATAGGCCTATGAAACATCAGGACATCATAGAATTGTCTTGGTTGGAAGGGACTCTTTAGATCATCAAGTCCAACCATCACAATAACCTGCCACCCACTAATAACTCATGTCCCTGCCACCCACTAATAACTCATGTCTCTCGGCACCACTTCTAACCATCTCTTAAATACCTCCAGGGATGGAGACTCCACCACCTCCCTGGGCAGCTCGCTCCAATGACTAACAACCCTCTCTGTGAAGAAGTTTTTCCTAATATCCAATCTAAACCTCCCCTGGTGTAACTCGAGGCCATTTCCTCTTGTTCTATCAAGTGAGAGATGTCATATACAGATGGGCTCATGACTGAGGAGTCAACTTGACCATGGAGGCCCTCACACAAGTCACTCAGTGTGAAACTTGTACTGCAATCAACTGGACCACACTACCTAAGTTGCCCTGGAAAAGAGGAAGGTGGCTAGGTTTTGAATGCAAGGCCTGGCCAATTGATTATATTGGACCACTGCCACAAACATGCCAAGGTGTTGGGATTTAGTTGCAGCCAGCAGCTAAGCACCACACATCTGCTCACTCACTCACTCACTCACTCACTCACTCACTCACTCACTCACTCACTCCTCTTTCCCATAGGATGGGGAGAAGAACCAGAATATAAAAGTAAATCCCATGGGTTAGGCTACAATCAGTTTAATGGGACAGCAAAGGAAGAGGAAAACACCACCACCACAAGTAAAAAATTATACAAAGTTGGGGATACACAATGCAATTTGCTCACCTCTGGAGCCTAATGCCCAGCCTGTCCCAGAGCAGGAACCTCTCCTCCCCAGCCAGTTTCCCACCTTATATGCTGAGCATGACTGGAATGGAATATCACTGTGGCTAGTTTAGGTCAGCTGTTCTGTGTTCCCTTCCATCTTACTGTGAAAATGAACTCCCTTCCAGTCAAAACCAGGATATAAGGCAAGTGCTACCTTCTCCTTGTGATGGAAGCAACTACACACGGTCTAGAAATATACCCTGTAAACACCATTGCCCAGAAGACCATCTTCTATTGCCCATGATGCTAACTGTTCAGTGATCCCCCTGTCCTTATGTCCAACCACAAGCTTTTAATCATGTTTTTCTTCCCCTGTCCAGTTGAGGAGGGGAACTGATAGGGCAGCTTGGTGAGCAATTGGTAGTCAGCCAAGGTCAACCCACTTTCTCATATGAGCCCCTCAACTTCTTCCTAGAAACCTAGGCTTGAACTGGAAAGTTGGCTGAACCAGAATGCTAGCTAAATATTGACCTACCAAAAGAAACCTGCTTTCTAACTTCTGGTTCCAAATGAAATCCTACAGGAATGCCAGAGACCTCTCATTGTGACAACTTAAAATAGGCCTTTCTATGTAGAAGATTGTCTTCTCTCCTCCAAAATCTCTTCTATCTGATTGTGTCTTATAATTTTTTCATGCTCATTCAGCAGTCATCTATCTAATACACCACATCTGCATATTTACACCACCTTCATTTCCTCTTGCCCTTGCATCAAATTTTAGTGCTATTTCTTTTATACTTGAGGTCTTATGCTGCTTACATCTCTCTCCAGCCTTGCATCTTAATCTTTACTTAAATACCTCTTCTTCCTCTTCATGCCCCTGTCTAAAGTAGAGCTGTGACATCTACTCACAAGCATACTAATTCCTAGATCAATGATAAACACCCAGAAACAAACCGAGTGTTACTGTGAACAGCATAATGAAAGCCTCAGAGCAGCAATGAGAGGCAGTCAAAGTGTTAAATTGAATTTAAACTATTGAGTAGGGCAAAATATACAGAATGCTCTCCCACACAGAACTGTAGTTATTAAGATGATCCAGCTTAATTTCTGTCTTACCTGATTTTCTTTCTATGAACATTGTTGGGCTTTTTCTACTTATTTACACAGGACCTTAATTCACACTCCTCTGTTCCAGTGAGCGCCAATGCAGACCAGTTTAGAACTCCAGTGTGATCAAACAAGTTTACCAGAATATGAGACTACAGTCATCAGCAGAGCCTACTAATGTGTTTAAACGCGGTGTGCAGTCCTAGCTCTTGAGCAGTTCGATTTCCTGCTGACTTTGATCTGTTTTCTGTCTTTGCCTCTTAGGTCTCTGTCCTCCACGGTAATTATTCTGACTTGTAGCTTTCAACAGCTGAGGTCTCCTCTCTACTGCTGGCACACAGAACTGTGTTGGGGAAGTGATGTGGCTTAAGAAAGGAAAAGAAACCTTGAATTCAGAATTACTAGATCAGTGAGGAAGTGGGGAAGCAGGTACAGTATTATTTTAAAAACCCATATGCAACAGTATTCTGAAAATAACAAACAGCTTTTCAGTGAAGGATGTAGGCCAGCTTAAACTTTTGTATTATTTCTGTTGAAAAGTATGTAAAGTAGGCTTTCCTCTCCTCTCAAACTGAGTTTCTTTCCGCAGGGTCTGAAAGGCCTTGTTGTTCAAGACGAGAACTAAGCTGCCAGTAGCTAAGTAGCTACTGAATGGAAAAAACATTAAAAATATCACCTAGAGGGACTTGAGACTGCTTATTGTTTTGAGGGGAAATAAGGAGGAATTTTCTTGGAGGAAGTGTCGAAGAAGTAGTAGTAGTAGCGGTAGTAGTAACGGTAGTAGTAATAGTAGTGGTAGTACTACTACTACTAATAGTGAGAGATATGAAGAGTAAGTTTCTGATTTCCCAAGACTAAGATTTCCTTTTTTATAATAAACTCAGTCTTGAATAATCTCCTCCACTTTTATGTACCGCTTCTGTGCTCTGCTGCGGGGTTTATCTTCACTCATCAGCCTCCTGAGGAGAGCCAATGAACGGAAGGCAGAGCTGTTCAGGCTGCTTCCTCAGTGTTCGCCTAGGCTCTCAGCACAGGAAGCCTAGTGCTCTGAAAAGTCAGAAGGAGGAACCCCTCCAGCTTTGAGGAGCCAGTTGATCAGGAGCACGCAGAGCTAAAGGAGAGGAGTGTGAAAGGGGGAGAGCAAACACTGACACTGACTGCTGAGGATGCGCTAGCGGGTGAGTGGTACTCCCCATGACCACAGCTAGTTGGGCAGCGGGATGGATGGAGTGAGAGAGCTGCCACAGCCATGAGAACAGGAGCCGACATGAAGATTGCTGGGAAGACTCTTTGTGTTTTTGTGCTGCTCACCATCACCAAGGTCATGAGAACAGTAGGTGAGTCTAACTGGGACCAGTCAGTTGTCAAGATGGAAGAAAGGGAAGGTATATAAAAGCTGTTCATCATGCTATGACTTTACTTGCTAAAAATTATGCAGCACAACTAAAGCAGGCTTCCCGAATATCCACCCCTTCTTTTCTTAGTTGGTCACAAAGCTGCCAGGCATTATCCCTGTGACTTCCACATGGGTGATTATTTAGCAGCCCTAAGCTGGGAATGTACCATTTGTCACAGATAACCTTTTTACTCAGACCTCTAAATCTACATCCTCTGAGAAACTGATCCATCTGACATATTAAAAATATGCCCAGGAAAATATATGTGAAATTGAAGCTTTTGGCCTTGCAGTTTCTGCTGTAAAGAGACTGCAGAGGCTCTGAAATGGGGCAGGGATCTCTTGTGTATTAATGAAGAGTGGTGGAAGGTCATTGATGCTCTGAGAGTATGGACCGGTTTCTGGAATTGAATTCTAAGGCTATTGGACATGGTCAGTGCCAAGAGTGGGAAAGGCTTTTGTGCCAAAGACAGCGACACTCCCAAGTCCTTCTAACCCCATCTTTTAATGTAGTTGACTTAGTTTTAATATAGTTTACCTACAGCAGTTAATGTCTCCCACATACTGTTCATTTGCATTTCTAGAGCTTGTGCTCTTCCAGACACCACTCAGCAGTCTGGGGACTAGGTAATGGAACTAGAGATACGAGCAGTGGTTCCAGAAACCTGAACTGCTTATGTACAGAGGGAGAAAGGTCTGTGAGGTCCAACTTAAACTAGGGACATCTCTGAACATGTAACATGCATGTGTCCATTCCTGTTATGGAAAGGTGGAACTAAACTGCATGGACATGAGTTATTCCTTTCCCCTTGGCCAGAAAATAAAAATGCCTTTTTGGTGATATTTTAAAGCAAAACAGATGCAGTCATTGTCGGCACTGAGGGAACTGCCATCTATAGTGTGTTTGGCTGATCCAATGAGGGATCCAAAATGCTTACCTCAGTGCTACCCATTGGAAAAACACTGCACAACCATTATTAAACTTTGCATGAGTAATCTCACAACAGGAATGCTAGAAGTGAAAAAAAACCTGTCCCTATGCTGAAGCATAAAGAACTATCTCAGAAGAATACTGAGGAACCTGCTCAGGGTCATACAGACACTTTATGGTAGCATCAAAGACAGTCTAAATTTTTTAATATAGCTGCTCAAAAAGTAAAGGAGTATGGACACATTACAAAATGGATGGGGGAGAAAGAAAAATGCGGGAGACAAAAGGGAATCCTACTGGCAAAAGCTATTTTTAAAAATTGGCTTTGATGGAAATATTTTTAAAACTCCAATGCCAAAAAAAGTGGTTTCATTTCACCGTAAAGAATTTTAACTTCTTGATGTTTTAGTGAATCAATGATATTCCCCCTCAAAAAGGGAAAGATTTTAGATTAAAATCTAATTTTCTACTTGAACATCTCCCTGTCTCACACCCAAATAAAAAACACCCTGGATTTCATGGGGAGCTTTTAGGTAACACTGCTCTAACTTCTGTTTCCTTAGGGTGGCTCTTCTGAGAGAGATGTAGTGGCAAGGTTTTTTCTTCAGAGATTACAGGCTAAATGTGTTGAGCTTGATCCAATGTCTGCATTCTATTCACAGAACTTTAGTGTTGTATGGAACTTAGAAGGAACTATGTTCTCTCTTCTGAAAACTAGAGCAAGCTCCTCTGCATTAAATAAGGTCATGCTTAAAACTGTTGTGTGTAACCAGGCTTTATCTGCATTAGCATTTTCCTTAACATTTCCTTAGGATGTGGTTTTGTGTTGTTTGGCTATTTTGTACAAGAGCAGGAGGGACAGCTCAGAAGCAAGGCTGAGGTCACTTCATGACTGTCACATCCATATCTGCCCCCATGCAGAGTTGCACAATATGCTACTGAAGCTGCTGGAGCGTGATCAGTACTCAATGGTTGGTTAGTTTTTATCAATAGGAAATGATCAAACTCAGTGGCACTGCATCAGTGCTGGAATTAGAGTGTATGAGGTGAATAAAAGTGAAGTAGATTTACAGAGCAACCTGGCTACAGTTCAAGTTCACCTGCACACATGATTTTCTTCAATGCTGCTGCTTTCATTCAGTATCCTTCCTCAATATAACTTGGAAATTCTCTTTAAATACTGCAATGGTGCTTTGTTGCCTTCTTACTTTCTCTGTCCTAGTGTGTTTCAGTGCTCCTGCCGCCGTCATCTCCTATTCTAGTTTACCATGGAATTTTCCTCCACATACAGAAACCACCTATTTGCCTCCATGTCACTCTTTCTCTGATGCTCCACTGGGTTTATGTGCTGGAATCATTCTGACAGTAGCTGAAGAAGTTGGGACTGTTTACTTTTGGCTTGTCTCAGGAATAGCATAGCCAGCAGGACCAGGGAGGTGGTCGTCCCTTTGTACTCTGCTCTGGTGAGGCCACACCTCGAATACTGTGTTCAGCTTTGGGTCCCTCACTAGAAGAAAGACATTGAGGCCCTGGAGTGTGTCCACAGAAGGGTGACAAAGGTGGTGAAGGCTCTGGAACACAAGTGTTATTAGGAACTGCTGAGGGAACTGAGACTGTTGGTCTGGAGAAGAGGAGGCTGAGGGGAGACCTCATTGCTCTCTACAACTACCTGAAACGAAGTGGTGGTGAGCTGGGAGTCAGCCTCTTCTCACAGATAACTAGCAATAGGACAAGAGGCAATGGCTGAAAGTTGCACCAGGGGAGGTTCAGGTCAGAAAATAGGAGAAATTTCTTCTCAGAAAGAATGGTTGGGCACTGGCCTAGGGAGGTGTTGGAGTCACTGTCCCTCGGGGTGTTTAAGGAGAGGTTGGATGAGGTGCTTAGGGCCATGGTTTAGTAAGTGATATAGGTGGTAGAGGGATGTTTGGGCTAGATGATCTTAGACGTCTTTTCCATCCTTAATGTTTCTATGATTTTACCCTAAAACCACCTAAATCCAAACAGCCTGTTCTTTTTACCCAGACACTTAAAACATGGTTCTGTTCAAATAATTTAAGTTTTCTCAAAAAATATCTAAATCGCCCTAGTACAGTCTTCAAAACATGTCTTCTTGATGCTTCCATTTTACTTTGCCATAGTTCAAATGCCATGTCTGAATGTGTCTAGTTGAAAACCATGGAAACAAGGAAGCACCAACTTTTCAGTTGACCACATACTTCATGTCTACAAAGCATATTTTCTTTAATTGGAAGTGCACTTGTAAAAACAGATGCTACTTAATCCTCACAGTTGATCTATTTTGTATTTAGAGATACAATCATTCATAAGAAAAAAGAGTAGGGAATCTTCTTATTCTGCCTTATCTTTGTAGAGAGTGAAAGTGCTAGGAAGAGAAGTACTACACTAAAGCTAAGTATTAAACATAGTATGGTGGAGATTTTAACCATATAAAAGTGAGGCTGCAAGCATGTTTTCCCAGCACGTCTTAATCTGCTTTCTTCAAAGTATGAAGAAATGAACATACAACCTATAGTTTGCAGTCAGTGATCTATTCTTATTCAGGACAGCAGGAAAATGCCACTTATGCATAAATAAACAGTACAAGTTATTTTATTCTTCTACTCCCGAGGAAGACAATAAAAGTCCAACTTTGGTATGAAGAACAGAATATAAAATGTTCTGTATCTGTCTCTATTCTGAGAAGTGGAGGGGATTTGCACTTTGTTACACAGTGTCACAGTGCTACTCTCAAAGAAACACGACCCAAGGCAGTTTGCATCCAGTATAAACCCCTTTTACTTCATCCATTCCAGCTCCCATTTTGCAGGGAGTAAGATCGACTTACTTTGCACACAGAAGTTGCTATATACCTAGTTTAAAGTTTACAGCCAGCTCGGTATAACATGCAACAGCTTGTTACGTTCAGTGAAGATTTATTACCACCTGGTGAGTGGTGTTTGTTCTGCAAGCTGGATGACTTTAAATCCTTTAAAGACCAACTAAGTCCTTCATTAGTATATCCATCCTATCTTCTGCAAAGTCCCATTTATATTGAGACATACCCCGTTTACGTGAAAGCAGAAAGAAAACCTTGGAACAGACTCCTATATCATTGCATCTAACTGCCTTTTATTTTTTTTGCAGGCACTGTCACGAAACACTTTTCATAAACAATCTGAGCTCCCAAAAAATCACCCACCTCACAGAAAGGCTGGTTTTAATCCTGATTGAGGCCAGATTTACTATTCAAATTTTTAGTCTAATTTTTTATTGTTATTACCTTTTGTGCTGCTGATTTTCAGCACGTATTTACCGTACTACTCATCACTGTCACCTGCAACTTTTTGTGTGACATTTCCATTCTTTATATTAGTAATGCTATATTCTTCCTGCTTACAACAAATTTCCTCACATACTCCTGAAACAGATGCCAGTGTCATTAGTAAAACCATTAGTAAAACTATCGAACGGAATTACCATAGAAATTGTCAGATGTGAAACCTCATTAGCAAGCTGCTTTCAACCTGACATCTCCTTTTAACACTTGATTTTTCTCCTTAATCCAGTTGTTTATCCGTCATGTTTCCCTCCAGTTGTCCCTCTATTCTTCAACTTAATTTATGATTTTCCAGAGGACACTATCAAAGCACACATTTAGCTTGTTTGTACAACTTTACCTTCAAAATCAGCTATCTTGAATGACTGAAAGGATACTGCAAAAAGCAAAGGAGACATAAAAGATCATAGGAAAATTAAAAGCCAGGAACTGACAACTATAAAGGAATACTAAGCCTTGAATGGGAAGACTGAAACCTTGGGTTAATTTCTAAGTTCTGTCACTGTGTTCATGTCTCTGCAACATATAAAAGTCTTATTAAAGTCTGCAACCTAAAAAAAATCTAGCCATGTTGCAGGCACTACATACTGGAAAAACAAAGTTTACAATGACAAAGTGTATTTTTCTGGCTGTGTTTTAAGGTTTCTATTTCAGCTTCTATGAGACCACAGCAAAGAGATTTATACTGCAAGTGACACAGAAATGTGTTTAAGGGAGAAAAAAAAGAAGAATTTGAGCATGAGGAAGAATGGAATTAATGAAGATAGGAAAAAAAGCCTAAATAGAATGAAATGGGAATAGGAGAGATTTTCAGGAGCTAGGAGATATTTACAAGAAATAGGAGATATTTTCAAGGAATAATGACATATATGGATACGAGTGGGAAGGTAATAATAAAGATATGTCTCTTATTCTATCCTTTTGAAGATTTGTCCATGCTGAAAAAGGTTTGATTGCAGCTTCCAGTAACAGTTATATGAGCTCAGGCCAGCTTGTTCATGTGTTTCTATCAAGAAAATTAGAGTAGTCTAACTGTGTACTCCTCACCTGACATGCAGGGCTGGTTTTCTGCTTATACTCTCTCTGGTGCTGTTGTGACTACATCCTCAGAGTCACAGACCTAACATATATAAAACCTTGTCAGTACTCCAGAAATCTATGTCCTAGCACAAAGCACATCTATCTTTTTATCTTTCACTTCATTCCAGACAAGCCTTGCTACGAGTGACAGGCACTCTGTGGCCGTACAAGGGCAAACCAGATGCAGAGCTCAGCCTCTCGTACCTGGCCTCTTCCAAGCACCCTGCACTGCCTTTTTAATTATGACTTGCTGTGACTCATATAATATATTCATTCCAAGATACAGTTAGTCATTTGCCTGTGGCCTGATCATTGTTTCAATTCATTATACTTCTAAGTTTAATACGTCACAGTGTGTAGGGGGAGACGTGCCAAAACACTGTGGTAGATTGTTACTGTAAGAAATAAAGATGCAATAGGATTATGTCTGAGAAAGTAAAGCAGTGCAAAAGAAAAATCGCTTACACCTCAATTTCTGAAGAGGCTGTCATGGAACTTGAGTAATTTTGGGGGCAAGAGGAAGTTCTAATGTGGGTTAAAACATGTTGTAAAGAATAACAGAGGCTGAGAATCTTTCCTGTTTGAAAGCAATCAAAAAGCACTTTCAAGCTGTGTAGCTGCGTCGGGTTTTGCAGTGATTCCCCCGAAAATTTTACAGGCTTCACAATAAAATTGTCCTGTTTTTAAAGTTCTTCTTTTTCCTTTTACTGTGAGAAAGACTCTGAGAGACAGGAGAAATGACTAAATAAGTGACACTGCAAGGGAACTGGTGCAACTAGTTATCCCTGAGAGCTGTCACAGTATATAAACCACATTAAAAAACAGAGCCAAGTCTTTCCCCCGTTTTTTTTTTTTTCTCAGTTATGGTAATCTTAGCATGACAACAGCAACCAGCACATTTCTGAAACACATATGTGAACTTCTCAAATGAGTTTATTTGTTCCTGAGAGAGGATATGTCAATTTTCAAGCATAAAAGTGGAATCTGTCAGTGCATTGGAATGTGTACTCGATGCACCGGAGTAAAGCTTGAGAACCTCCTCAGGCAGGGCTTAAGATCTTCTTTAATGGTCAAGGAGAGACAAAGAGGGGTAGCATAGTGTTACTAGTATTATTATTAGATGGACTTCAGAAGCTGGATTAAACTGGAGAACGTTAGTTTAAAGGGCTCCTACTCTACCCGCCTGTGAGATGAGTCTCCAAGGTGAAACCTGCTCATGATGGATTTGTACCCACATCCAAAACAGGATGGTGCAGCCCAGAAATGCACACAGCTCCTGGCCTCACCTATTTTCTAGATCAGTGTGATGGACAACACATACTGCTGGGCTCCTGAGCTCCGCTCCTTCTGGCTACAGAAAAAAATGATCGCCATTTTCCAGAGTCCATTCGTTTATGAAGAATAAGACTGAAAATAGGAAGATATTTACAACAAATGTGTAGACATAGAATCGTTCATTTAGAATCAGAGAATCATAGAAACATTAAGGTTGGAAAAAACATCTAAGATCATCTAGCCCAACTGTCCCCTTCCCACCTATGTAATTTACTAAACTATGTCCCCAAGTACCTCATCCAACCTCTCCTTAAATACCCCGAGGGACAATGACTCTACCACATCCCTGATCAACCCATTCCAGTGCCCAACCACTCTTCTGAGAAGAAATTTCTCCTACATTTTAACCTGAACCTCCCCTGGTGCAACTTGCAGCTCTTGTCCTATTGCTAGTTATCTGTGAGAAGAGGCTGACCCCCAGCTCACCACTTCCTTTCAGGTAGTTGTAGAGAGCACTGAGGTCTCCCCTCAGCCTGTGTGCAATGAAATAGTTAAGAGTATTGACATTTGATTATCATCCTACGGTTATCGCTGCACCGAGATGAGCTCGTTGATAGCTCACACCTCCTCACACTTCTGCAGGCCCACAGAGGGTAAGGCCATTGCTGCACTGGTTATGCCCTCCTTCAGCTACAGAAAGCTGTCAGCTCAGCTCATATGGGATTTCACCTTGAGAGAAGTAGCAGTGAATGTACCAGCTTGTTTCCGAGCCTTCGTCTGAACAGATAAGTGCTGACATGTGTGGCAGATATGCCACAACGCACTGGTCATGTATCAATCAGCCATCACAGGGGAAACTTTAGCAGACGGGTTTCAGACATTTTACAGTAAAGCAGTGGTGCAGTGACAGGTTTGAAACAAAACACATGTAGCCCTGAACCTTCCTTCTTTAACAGAGTGAGATATTTTTGCTCTCCTACTTATCACCCTTTGGGTTTTGTGAAGTTCTCATAGGGAAGGGGAGATCGTGTCTGCCCTCAGAGCTGCTGAGGACAGACCTAGAAGGGTGGGATGAGGCAGGCAGCATAAGGAGAACAAAGAAAGCAGATGCAGAGACCCTGGCAAAGGGCTTGGTTGGGGCAGACCCACTAGAAGTCATGGGAGTGATGGCAAAAGGAGCTTAAAAAAGGTCACGTGGAAACTGTGCAGCCTGATCAAAAGCTGTGCAGTCACCAAAAGCTGGTGAAGTAGAGGATTTGGAGAAAGAACCTGTTTCACAGGGGCTTGGAGAACACTGGAGATTTATTTCCAGGCCTTTCTTTTCTTTTTCCCATTAGTATAGTCAGAAATTTTGTGTTCCCTAAGAGCTATCACTTTCCAGCATATTGGGTTATAGTCTAATAAAATATGCTTGTAAAGATTGGATGGCTTTTGATATGCTCACTAGAAATCTGGGCATGTCCAGCTTCAGTCCAACATGAGCTCCTATCAACATCTCCATATTGAAGACAATTGAAGTCAGCTATGGCTGACTGGGAATGACAGGTTAGGGATGAGGATAATCTCTGTTTAAAGAACTACCTTTGTGCTGGTGGATCCCATAGCTATTTACAGATTAACTCCCAAGAATACACATTTTGGTCTGCTTTTAAACAGAGCTAAACCTGTCTAAAAACCCAACGAGTCTTCATGTTTCATTAGGCCATATTTTAGCTTGAAATGGAAAGAAATGTAAATCCTCTTTTCATCAGAAACTCTTATGAAAATGGCTGACACTAACCTTTCTGGTTTGGAAGGTTCTCATCAAGTATTACCTAGGTTCAGTCCTGCTTGGCTGGTGAGTGACAAGGTGTTAGCTCACATAGTTCAAAACCTTAAATTGTTCTGTTCTGTAGTAATGTGAAGCAGAGCTTCAAGCATATGCCATCTTGGGAGAACACCAAGCCTGCTGAAGGATCTCTGCCCATGTGAACACGCGAGTGAGCATCTCTAGAAGTGGAAGCACTAAAACTACCCCCGTGGCTGGTAATCAGGGCTAATGAAGTATTGCCCAGCTGAACTATCAGTGTGGCTGTGATGGTTTTTGGGACTCAGTCTAGTAGTATCCACAGCACTTTGCCATCACAGCATACTGCCATGCCACACTGAACCGGAAGACAAGCAGAATAGGTGCAGGTTCTGCAGTTAGGCCTTGCTCCCCTACCTTTTTTTTTTTTTCTTTCTCTGCCTTCAACACAAAGACAGATGGTCAGAGTTTGAAACAGTTTTTGGGAGAAAGCTCCCAGGGTCGTAATATAGGATAAAATCTCCTCATAGTGTATTTCTGTTGTATGAGGATAAAAACATATTATTCCCTGTTCCACCTTAGGAGGAGGTCTTCGAAGTAATTTCAGAATACAAATTAAGCAAACATTTCAGGATTTTTGGCCTACCTATTCTCCTGTAAAAGAACTCTCAAGAGTGTGCTACTTTCCTGCACTGTAGCAATGAAAGAGGGAAGAAAAGTGAAAGCAGTTCAACTTTATTACATTTATAAGGCCTCTTTATAAAAGTATGCATGTATGTAAGGACAGGATAAAGAAGATTTTTTTTTTAGTAATTAACCTACTGGGTAAAGCTCTTGCTAAAAGCCTTCAAAATTATTAACAAGATACAGGGGAATTCAGAATCCTTCTGCAAATCTATTGTAAACCTAAAATTGCATTAAAGCATGATTCATCAGATTTTAAGCTGACTGATGTGGCTTATCATTCAAAGTGAATGCTCCCTGATTCATTCAGGGGAGAATATGATGGAGAAGCACAGCAGAAAGCACCACTTTCACTCCCGTGTTGGGGAAGTTATATGTTGCAAAAGGCTGCTTAGGAGGTGCCGAGTTGAAGGACAAGTGAAATGACAGTGCAGTGTAAATGTAAGTGTGCACAGCTAAATATACACAGAGTTGTCATTCCTGCACAACATCTGCAAACACTGTATATAAAAAATATAATTTAAAAAACCCCAGCCCGAAACACAGGCTGTTTGAAGGCTTAGGTTTGCTTAGTCATTTTCAGATGAGGTCAGCCACAGATTGCATGACTTGGAGCGCTGAGGCTCTTGCCAGTCATAAGCTGAGTGAGGAAACACTTTGTTGTCCAATTTTCAGAGATGTTCATAGATCTCACATCCAGAAACCATCATGCACAAAAGGCTTTTTTCAGTTCCTCTCGTGGTAAAACCTCTCAAGGGTCAGTACTGGGACCAGTACTGTCCAATACATTCATTGCTGACCTGGATGAGGGAATGGAGTGCACAGTCAGCAGGCCTGCAGATGACACAAAGCTGGGAGGGGTGGTGACACCCCAGAAGGTTGTGCTGCCATTCAACAGGATTTAGACAGGCTGGAGAGCTGGGCAGGGAGAAATTGAATGAGATTTAACAAGGGCAAGTGTAGGGTCTTGCATCTGGGGAGGAACAACCCCAGGGACCAGTATAGGTTGGGGACTGGCCCGTTGGAGAGCAGTGCAGGTGAGAGGGACCTGGGGGTCCTGGTGGGCAGCAGATGACCATGAGCCAGCAATGTGCCCTTGTGGCCAAGAAAGCCAATGGCATCCTGGGGTGTTTTAGAATGGGAGTGGCTAGTAGGTCAAGAGAGGTTTTTCTCACCCTCTACTCTGCCCTGGTGAGACCACACCTGGAGTATTGTGTCCAGTTCTGGGCCCCTCAGTTCAAGAAAGACATACAACTCCTAGAGAGAGTCCAGCGCAGGGCCACCAAGATGATGGAGTGGAACATCTTCCTTATGAGGAC
>VXBZ01000283.1:527907-541559 GCA_013399135.1 Heliornis fulica | reverse complement strand
GCGAGACCTGCTTGCTGATTGGTGCTTCATTATCTTTTTCCACGTTCTTTACATTCTTCTTTTCTTCTAGCTTGATAAACAACCATCTTGTTTATGGCCAACAGACATGAGAGCAATCCAGCATTGCTCTCATGTCTGTTACCTGTTAAAATCCTCCACAACAAAGGAAATTCCATGTGAACATAAGGAAGAAGTTTTTTACCATGAGGGTGACAGATCACTGGAACATGCTGCACAGAGAGGCTGTGGAGTCTCCGTCTCTGGAGACATTCAAGACCAGTGTGGATGCGTTCCTCTGTGATCTAATCTACGTGATCCTCCTCGGGAAGGGGGGTTGGACTAGATGATCTTTCGAGGTCCCTTCCAACTCCTGACATTCTGTGAAACTCTGTGAGACTGTGAAAATTATATGAGTTTAAAGGGCAAACGTCAAATTGAAAAAAAATATTGTTAAGCAGAACAAACTTGTTTTAAAACACTTCCAGTGTAATAATATATCATAGAACACTGAAGACAATTTAATTAAGGACACAAGCATTTATGGGGTGGGTTAGGAATATGTGTATCTGAAAATGGTGTGGATAGGAGTTCTTTTTCTCAGTCGTGCTTGGAGACATTAACCAATGAATCCTGGCAGTATTGAGCAGAGGGTAGCTCAGTATTATTTCCTTTGTTTACTAAAAATGAGAAGCGGATGGCTTGGGTGAAATACTATCCCCACTTAGTTTTCCTCTTCTAACAGCAAAAAACCCCACGATTTGTCAGAATTACACTCTGACTTCCCTGTCAGAGAGATAGAGTAATTCACTACAGCATTGTACAGGGCAGTGCAGTCTGGGGCAATATTGCAGCTACAACTCCTATTGATCTGCAGGAGCTAGGTTTCAAAATGTCTTCACCCAAAGGATACCTAATCCTCAAAAAGAAAAGGCAAACATTTAAAAAGAAGTCTGTAAGTAGTTAAAATCATAGAATCATTAAGGTTGGAAAAGACCTCCAAGATCATCTAGCCCAAACATCTCCCTACCACCTATATGACTTACTAAACCATGGCCCTAAGTACCTCATCCAACCTCCCCTTAAACACACTTCAACATCTCCCTAGGCCAGTGCCCAACCACTCTTTCTGAGAAGAAATTTCTCCTATTTTCTGACCTGAACCTCCCCTGGTGCAACTTTCAGCCATTGCCTCTTGTCCTATTGCTAGTTATCTGTGAGAAGAGGCTGACCCCCAGCTCACCACCACTTTGTTTCAGGTAGTTGTAGAGGTCTCCCCTCAGCCTCCTCTTCTCCAGACCAACAGTCTCAGTTCCCTCAGCAGTTCCTAATAACACTTGTCTTCCAGAGCCTTCATCACCTTTGTTGTTTACTTTCTTGGTATCAAGTTACAGAAAAAAGACATTATCATGTGTTGATGGTATTGAGAGGGTAGGCTGTGATCGGCCACTGGCTCCATAATCTACAACTGTAAGAGGAGAAGCCAATGTGCAGACAGGGTCTTAACATGGCGTGTAACAGTGCCAACATTAATCCATGAAGCACAGACCAAACTCCAAGACTATGAGAGACATCCCTGGGGCACCTTCTCACATGTCTTTCTCCTCCTTTCTCTTCTTCAGAGAACAAGAGACTGACAGCAATGGTGGGTGACAGCTTTGTGCTCACCTGCACTCCCAAATCAAACATAACCATGCTAACGTGGAAAATAAGCCCTGAGGTTGGAGGACCCTGCATCTTGGGATACAGGGCTGATAACAACCTGACAGACAGAACAAACTGCACTGACAGCATGAACTGGAAATTCAGACCAAAGCAATATCCTGCCCTTGAGATACGGCAAGTGGGAATAGCCCATGAAGGAAATTACACCTGTGAAACAGTAGCAACAGAGGGCAATTTCATGGACACGTACTACCTGACCGTGCTGGGTAAGCGGCTCCTTCCTCCTTCTACAGTTCTCCAAGGGGCCGTGGCTGAGCCTACACATACAAAGCTCCTCTCCCCACACACTGGGGCAAGTGGGCAGTAAGAAGAGGAACTTTCATGCTGGGATAAACATGCACTTCACTGATGGCAGCTCTGTGTCTCCCTTCTCCTTCTTCCCCAAAACTCTTGTCCCTCTGCTGCCCCCTTTTCCAGTGTCTAGTCAGAAACAACAGGGGTGAGGCAACGTCCAATATACTAAAAGATGATTCTGCACATGCTTCCAGTTATCCTGGAGAATCCACAGCCAATGTACTAACTGAAGATAACTCGAGCACGTGGCAGTGACACTTGCAAGTGCAGAGATATCCCATCAAACAAGGCATGTTCTTATCCAGACAGTAGGAACGGCCCCACTTCCTCTTACACTGGCATTCAGATACATTTTAAACCACATGCACGATGGCTGCGTAGGAGAAGAGTCCAATTCATCCCTCTCCTTGGGATAATTCCCTACCACACTGTCCAGGGAACCCCATCAAATGGTACAAGGCTGTGGCAATTCACCCCACCGTGGGAGAGTCGTCCAACAGGAAAAGAGGCACGACCTTTGCCTCCTCCTGGTCTGGCCCATGTCACTCAGTGGGATGGCACCTCCACCCTTATTCTCCTCTTTGCACTGTGTTCATTTTGGGTGGAGAACAAGAATATCAGATCCCAACCGTGGCAAACTAACTCCCTGCATCTCCCTTCCCGATGCTTTGCAGTTCCCCCCACGCTGATCCTGTACTGTGATGACCACGGGAACCCCATGTGCAAGGCAGCGGCAGGGAAACCGGCTGCTCAGCTCTTGTGGGTACCAGAGAGCAACTTCACCCCCAGGGAGGAAGGCCATGACAACGGGACAGTGACTGTCCTCAGCAAGCTCACAGCCAATAGTGCCAACATGATTAACATCATCTGCATTGTGTCCCACCCAGCAGGGAACCAGAGCAAGTCCATAGCCTGTCAGCCCTCAGGTAAGCTCCCCTTGGTGCCTTTGGTGTTCAAAATACTGGTTAAACTCCTGTTCACACACTTGTTCCTTCTATGAAGGAAAATCTATAAAAACTACAGAAACCTTGAGTGAAGTCCAACACAGACAAGAGTACCAACCCCAACTGCCTTTACCCAGAAACATCACCAGCTTGTTTGTGTTCTAGACACTATTTCCTAATGGTCTCACCCACATGAGGGACATGCATACGTGTAGCAGTATTCTTTTGCTAGTGGAAATGTAGGAAACTTCGATAAAGGGGTCATGATCTTGGTGTTACAATAATTATATGGAAGCAGAAAAACAGTTTTGGTTTTTTTTTCTGTGATGCAAATGTGAAGTCTGTTCTCAGATCATGGCAAGAGACATAAAAAGAAACAACTTCTGTGCAGTCGGCAGAAACAAATTCCTTCATTCCAAGTTGTGAATGTCTGACATAATATAGCATTTGGTTTGTAGTTTTTGCTTTTTTGTTACTTTTGACAACTACACATGACTTGTAGTACTGAGATATGCTGAGTCCTCTAGAGGAGCTCAGTTATGCCTTAGTGAAAAAATATCATAAGTCTCCACTGTGGGATTTATGCGATTTCCTTATGTCTCTGAAAAAGACTGTATTTCTCAGACAAGTTTCATTACTCACCTTCCCTTCTGTTGAAGGACATTATGTTTATTTTATGAACATGTTGAAATGTGTATATGGGGTAAAGCATCTTTAATCTTATACTGAAATGATAAAGAAATTGAGCAGTAAGAAGATATAATTAAGACTAACTCTTTGTGTTTAGAGAACATCTTTATCTCAAGTGCATTGATTGCCCTTTGTTTCCTGAGCATTATGGTCTTCATCGCTGGCATTTACTATTTTAAGCTCCACAGTGACAGGTATGTATGACAGGGTGCTAAGGAAAGATTGTCTAGTGCTAGAAGAAATCTTTAAGCACTTTTTGAGCCTTGAAATCATATGTCTCTCTCAGTCTGTGCTGCTATGAATAACTGAATTAACTTCATAAAACTTTTCCATACTGCAGCCGTCTCAGGTGCATTGCACTCTTCTTCACTGAATAATGCACCTGAGTAAAATAGAAATAGGCAGCGGTTGGCAGAGGATCCTCGCTGCATTGCCCACTATGCTAGAGGGGAGCTCTTCATTGTGACAGGAAGCTGAGCGAGTAAAGCTGCTCTTCAGATGCTGTGATAGACAGTATTTCTCTTGTTTCGATCAGGGGTTGGTTCTGCCTGCTAATATCCTGCCCCACCAACAGAGGAGACTTGTATAAATGAAAAGGTTCCCTGGATGAGGCTGGAAAAAACTACTGAAAGCATTTGTGTACAGAAAGGCTGAATTAGCACAAAACCTCAGCTATGTTCCCTCCTTCCCCTATTCAAAATATGATTTTCATAGAATCATAGAATCATAGAATCATAGAATCATAGAATGTCTAGAGTTGGAAGGGACTCCCAGAGGTGATCTAGTCCAACCCCCCTGCAAGAAGCAGGGACACCCCCAACTAGATCAGGTTGCTCAGGGCCTCATCCAACCTGGCCTCGAACGACTCCAGGGATGGGGCATTCACCACATCTCTGGGCAACCTGTTCCAGTGCTCCACCACTCTCACAGTAAAGAACTTTTTTCTAATATCTAATCTAAATCTCCCTCCCTCTATTTTTCTTCCAAACCTTCTCCCTTAGAGGTGCAGAATGACATCGGTGGAATTTCACTTACCATGAATTTTACATCCTTCCAGAGGACTTTGGTTTTAAGCTTCTGCTTCCACTTTGGGCTTAAGCTCCCATAAACATGACAAAAAACCTCTAAAGAAAGTCAGGGTGCCCTGATTTCAGGATCAAAATTAAGGGGAGAGAGACAAGAGAAGGCCTTTTGGCCTATGAAATGTTTCATAAGCTTGTGATCAAACAAACCAAGCTGTGATCCAGCCAAACCTAGGACTGAGAGAAGGAATTTGCTTTAATACATGTTATCTTTTTCACAGACTGTGCCACAAAACTAAACCTCCTGAAACTGCTCCTACACACTCCCCACAGGTAAGGAGAATGACACAAATTAGACCATCACCAAATGAGGGATCCTCTGGTAGCTTTGAAAACATGGTCAGTAAGGGGATAACATTAGATTTTTACTTTCTTCTTTCAGCAGGTGCTTACATATCTACTCTTAACTGTATCTCAGGACATAACAAAGCATATCATCACCATAATTTTGACTTGGAGCTGTTACAACAGCAAAGACTCAGCAACTGCCATCCTTTATCTGAGCAAGAAGTGAGCTCCACCACATGTCCCTGCTTATATCAGATACACTGACTACAACTGCTGTACAAATACAACTCGGGAAGGGAGGGAATATCATAGGTTGGGGAATGTTAGGAAAGATATTAGTAGGCAAGAGGATTAAATAACTAAATTAACAGACACAGGGCAAAAAAGAATATCCCTCTTGTTGTCCAGAATGATAATGGGCAAGTTTTTAAGGCCACTCTTATCTTGTATATCCACAATCCACAGTCCACAATCCACAATCCACAATCAAAGAACCAACCATGCTCGAGGCAAAACATTTTATAAAACAATGAAAGGAGTGCTGAGCTGCAAATGGTGGTATATTCTGGAATTCTCTATACTGTTACAAACTTCCTGTATAGCTGAGCAACTCACTGAGATTCATGTATCTGTTCTCTGCTACCAAATATAAATAACAGCATTCTAGGCAACCCAGATGTCTTGTGAATGTCTGTGCACGTAGACATTAGGTTCAAATTCTGACATCAATTTAAAAAGGTGCTTCATTTTTGATTTCTGAAAAGACTTAGTCAATTCTAGTTGTTGTTGTTATTATCATCATCATCATTCCTCCTGTTATCCTGCCCTACCTTCCAGTTGTTGCTGACATACGTGGTTGTATTGATTCAAACTAATGGGTTAAGCACTAGTGTATTTGCTGTCACATCACACAACTTTCATTAGTGTGTCTGAAGGCTGAAATGGTAGACTGATGGAGAAATCAGTCATGGACAAGACTCTAGCATGTTATTTGCTCTTTCTGGAGAATTAAACCCTAATACAATTTATTTCAGGCCAAAATAAATGTGGTAGAAGGGGAGGAAAAGGAGGCAGATGAGCCAATACTTCGGCCTTCCCCTCCAAGTCTTTGACAGAAATGGCAACACACATTCTTTGGTAGAAAAAGCTATAGAGTTGTGTGTTTTGGGTGTTTGTTTGTTTGTTTGTTTGTTTTCTTGAGTCTAAGAAAAAATATGGGAGCACTATTTCCCAGTTACATTCTTCAGTCCAGATGAAAGGTTTGCAGAGTCTTGTCAAAGCTACTCCTTGCATTTACAACTTTTGGTTTTGTTTTTCTAGGATGATGCAATGGAAGTGGAACCTTATACTACTTATGTACAGAAGGAAAATGTAATCTACAACTCGGTGTCTGATCTGACTTCGGGATACAATTTTCCACAATGACTGTCACCAGCAACATGAATGAATCAACGGTGGAAAAGGAGAGAGACACTTTATAAAAGACTGGTTATAGAAAGAAACTTTTTGAAGGATTTCTTCATATTTTGGGGCAATGTAGATCACTAGGTCTGTTCATACACCTATGTTTGCTAACACATCTGTACAGCTGTTTTTTTACCTGTTTTGCCTTCTTCCTCGGGAAAGGAATCAGGCTCTCCATTATTCCCTAGGAAAAGTTGTTGGTGTTTTGGGTGTTTGTTTGTTTTTTGTTTTTTCTTTTTTTTTGTTTGTTTGTTTGGGTTTTTTTTTTTTTGTTTTCTGGAGAAGCTGTTGTGATCAGTCTTCACCTTGATTTTCTCACCTTGAAGATCCTAGTTTTGTCAGTCACTGCCTGGCATTACTTTGATGCACTTGACACTATGTTGCACACATTTGGGAGATAGGAGGAGTGCTATGTCTGACCTAAAATGACACACTCTTCATTCAACAACCACTTTTTCCTAATTCACAAATTGCTAACCTACTGGCCCAAGTACTCATCATCCACTAAGAAAGAGGCTTCACTAGCATGGTTAATTTACTTGTAGGCTCATATTCAGTGTTTCCACTAAATATGTTCATTCTGTATTTCAAATTATATTATAACTTTTCCACAAGATTTTCTGAAGGTATGCAGTTCCTCATCAGTATTGGCATTAAGATACCATGAAAGAATTATGTTACTCTAATCCAGTAAGCTACTCTTAACAGAAACAATCATCAAATAATTCATAAAACAAAACAAGTTCAAATATAAACTCTGTAACAGTGCAATAATGTATAAAAAGGTTAAAATGCTTGCTAATTCTAGTCATATTTATTTTAATTACCACAACTAAATTTTTTTTCCTTCACATGTCTAGATGTTTTTGTTATACTAAGTTCACTTTTTAAAATGAAAATTAGCTTATATATATATCTTCTTGTGACTCATGTCGAGGTGACTTCCTCTCACTTTCCTCAAATGTCCTTTGGGAATAAGTCAAATAAATTGTCCTCTATATATTAGCAGTTCTCAAACTTTTTGGATTGATTCCTTACTAGCTAAAGTATGAACTGGCTTTACAGTAAGAGTAAAGAATTCTGTTTGTGAAGCTCTGTCTTCTTCTCTTACTTCAGTATTTTAAAAGACCGACTGGGTACGTGGTCAGATGGTAGGTTCCAAAGAACCAGACTTTTCCTTTAGACTATAGAAATGTCTGCCTCACATTGCTGGAGCTTTCTTTTGAGATAGCCTCTCAAGGGTTCTGACCTAGTGCTTGGAAAACAGACTTCTAAATTGATTGTAGTTCCTGAATGTATTAGTCATGTAAACCGATACAACTGGTTATTTATCCTCACTCAAGCAGCTAGGAAACAGCCTCTTTTGTCCAGGTGCCCTCTGCATGCAAGTATGGAAGGGATCAAAGATGAATATCAAACAGCTACAAAAAAGTTTTAAAGGAACCTCAGTTACCAGTGATGTACCAAGGAAGAGAGCTAGTCAACCCAGACATAATCCCCTGACATCCTGCACTTAAAATTAAGTATAATATTCACAAAATCATTAGGAGTTGGAAAGGATCTCGAAAGATCATCTAGACCAACCCACCTGCCTGAGCAGGATTAGATCACACAGGAATGTGTCCAGAGTGGTCTGGAATGTCTCCAGAGAAGGACACTCCACAACCTCTCTGGGCAGCCTGTCCCAGTGATCTGTCACCCTCACAGTGAAATAGTTTTTTCCTCACATTCACATGGAACTTTGTATGTTCCAGCCTGGACCCATTTCCCCTTGTCCTATCATTGGCCATCACTGCGAAGAGCCTGTCTTCATCCTCCTGACACTCACCCTTTACATATTTATAAACATTAATGAGGTCACCCCTCAGTCTCCTCTTCTCCAAGCTAATATTGTCCCATAATCTTTCTTCCCATCCAAAAGCAGAGTGTCATCACTTTTTAGACTTTTTTTTTTCTGTGGACTGGAATGTCATTATGTCTTTCACTGTCCATACAGTGGGGTTCATCCTATGAGACAGCAGGTAGGTTCTTGTCAATTTATATGTCATATGTTTACAGAAGTATAATAGCTGCTAACATGCTGTCTAGCTGTAGTGTTGTATGATCCTTTACCAGCCTATTACAATGGACTAAATCATCTGTGTTCCAGACCTGGACATTGCTAAGCTGCTAACTGGTTGATTATTTCTTTTGTCCTCTACTTTGTTCCACATTCAGGCCTGCTATGGGCAGGAAGCAGGATTTCAGTTTGTGACCACAATAAGAAATGTGACTTAAGAGTCTTATGTATACACAGATACATTCTTTGTTCCTAGCAGCACAGCAGGTCTAGAGACAAAAGTCCCTTCCTACACCCCTCTTTCTCCAGCAAGGCACTTGCTACTTTTCTGCTGCAGTCAACCTCTGTGCAAAAGTGCTGTGTTGGCTGTCTTTTAGCAGCCAGCCAGGCCTGCTGCCCTCTAAACTCCCCAGCGTGTTGCAAAGTCACAGGAAGACAGTCAGCAGCTTTTCAGCTCCTCCCATAAAGAAAAGGTTTTGGCTTTAACCACATTTACCAGTGCTATCTCTTGCTCCAACATTTAATTTTGCTAAATTTGTATCTCCCACCTTTACTGCTATATTTTATCTTCATCACACACATTCCAGTCTCTTGACAGTTTACAACTGCCCTCAGCAGATTATTATCAGGCAGATAATAAATGCATGGTTGTCTTAATTATGACCCCAGAGAGTCCTGAACACCAAGCTCACACATGGAGCAATCCAGCAGATTGTGTGCTGTTGTGCATCCACAGAACAGCTGCTCACTGAAGAGCATCAGGTCTTCCTCAGACTAAAGGCCTGGTGCTTCCGATGGCACCGGCAGCACTAAAAAATGTTCCTGCTCTGTAGTCTCTGCCCATCTCACTTCCAGATAGGAATTAAAATTAATTCAGTATGTTCTATTTTCATCCTATTGGCAACAGAAATGCAAATTTCCACATTAGAGCTGGATGACTTTCACATGAGCATTGACATCACCTACATAGATGTAGCAGAGACTCCCTCATAGGTCTCAATACTGAGCACATTTTTACATATGAATCTAGAGAATTGTGTTGGTGAGGGAATGCTAAAGGAAATTTGTGTCTGTATTTATGTGTATATAATCACACAAACTTTATGCATATATAGGTATTTATATATATATAAAGAAATTTTTTAAAATGCAACATATACATGAGCAGAGTAAAAACTGATTCACATTTAACTGGTAGGGAAAGAAAAGAGTGCAATGCATTTGGTCACAGTTAGAAATAAAGCTCAAAAATACTTTTGCACAGAAGGAAGCTACACAGTCAGCCCAAAACCTATTCACAGAAAATATTAAGCAAAGAATTTTCACTACTGAGTACTTTTCACTAGTGAGTATGTAAGAAAGGCTTCCATAGCCTAACCTGTTCTCCCTTGCCTTCACTACTAAGAAATTATTTCTCTAATTAATGAACTAAAGATGGCAGATATCCTTGACCATATGTGAAATTCACCTTGTCCTTTTTTGTCATTTACCTCAGATGGTTACACGCCTTGGTTAGGAAACTGCATAAACATCCAGAAAGGTACCTAGTTATTTTATTTCATTCTTATGTCTTTGCTTATGTTCTGCAATGACACCTCTTCAATAAAAGTGACCTTTTTTTAGGGTGTGGGCATCACTGCTAATTACACAGATCAGATTGTCTTGGTGCCCTTCACCCATCTTTATGGTATCCATCATCTGCCTCTGTCAGTATTACCCCTCAAAATTTACTTAAAAATGTAGATATTAGAAGGCAGATGCTCTCTTGTTCAATTTGCAAGTACCTTGAATAAAGGGATCCTAATAAAAAATTTGGACTCCAACATCTTGTGAAAATACAAAGAATACACAGAATCTGTAAACTGAGCTAGATGGGAAGCTCATTTATGGCTTATATTAGCCAATTTTCTCAAGGAGATAATGCTGGCCTAAAAGCATCCTCAGTGATCAGTACACATGAATCTGTCCATACAAAACCTGAGAATCAAATCTGCTTCTGTCCACAGTATCTGATTCACACAGCTGCAAAACCACAAGCCTGTACTGAGAAGATGCCCATAGTCAGCTCTCTTCTGGCAGTATCAATCTACTTGCTGCAGAGTAGCTTTCACAGAAAGAGCTCTGGACACAAAGATCTAGAACCCAACACTGCTCACTCGTGGTGCTTGTTGTTTCTTGATGTATCCCTGCAGGTTTACTACAAGTTGCCGATGTCAGTCCACAACAGAAGACTGACACCTTTAGGCTGAACGCTGTCCCTGGCTTACGACCGGTGCTTGGCCAACTGAAAACACTGGCATTGCACTGATGCTGTGACAAGACTTGACCTTCTTTGATGAGTTAGGGTGAAGTCTTGCTACTGTTTTTAAAGGGAAAACTTGCAATTGAAGCTGGCCTGTAACTGGATGGTAGTAGGATAGCTAATAAAAGAAGCTTTTTTGATGACTTATTTTAGATTCAGCTATCTTGATCTTCAGCCCCCACAGCTGTTCAGTAAGGCATAAGGTCGTATGTCACTGTGGTAACTTGTGGGAAATAGGAAAAAGGGAATTCAGAGCCTTGCTGCACAAAGTTGTACATTTGTTTATTCTTCATCAAAGATTCTTGGGCTTTCCCCTGCATCTCAAGCCTCTCAGAATTACTGGGCTTTTAAGGTTTGTATTTTCAGGTGATACATGCTGGAAATAAGAAATACTCCAGATTTAGCCAGATTAAAAATGATAATTCAGGAACACCTGCTATG
This sequence comes from Heliornis fulica, assembly GCA_013399135.1. Classification (NCBI taxonomy): domain Eukaryota; kingdom Metazoa; phylum Chordata; class Aves; order Gruiformes; family Heliornithidae; genus Heliornis; species Heliornis fulica. The sequence goes on along the minus strand of VXBZ01000283.1, from coordinate 530,273 downwards.
ACCACTAGATGACAGTTTCACCTCACTCTATGAAAAACACTGCCATAGCAGAAGCATTAGTTCTCCACAAACTCTATCAGTCTGGGATTCTAGTGACTCATTTTCTTACCTGTGGAGCTTCATTTGTAACAGGATATTCTTACAAAAAAAGACATTTTCCTGTGCATGACACAATCAAGCAATAAAGCAATTCTAAGGAAATTCAGCAAAAATAGCATAGTGTGGACCAGGAAGCTCATTCCAAAATCACTGGAGCTGTCTTCATGGAGTATGCAACACAGAAGAGAGTAGGGAAAAGATCTCTAGGGCTGTGATAGTAAAAGGCAAATTGGGAAGAACAGGGGGAAGATTAATGAGAATTCAAAGGACTGCAGTTAGGGACAGGAGTTCCTCTCCTTTTTCATCACTCCTTCTTCTCAGAAGGAAGACTCATTCTTCTCTTTATTATAGGAAACAAAATCTATTTAGTGCCTAGGGTCCACAGCCCTCACTATTCTCAAACCTTCTGGGCTGGTGTTTCAAGACAGGAGAGCTAGGTGGGTGTGAGGTCATAGCAGAGAGCCAGCAAAGACAGGAACATTGGGCTGGTTAGTCCTGCAGCTAGTAGGACCAAAACCAAAGATTTGCAGTAGAAATGGTAGGAGAGGACCTACAGTTTCAATAGAAGTCACCCCCTCAATTTCACAGACCCTTGACCTCAGCACAGACAGCAGCAGAGCAGAATACCATCTGCTCCAGTGGATGCTCTCTTCAGAAAATTGATCCTTATATTCTAGACAAAATAAAAATCTCTGGTCAGTTTTCCAGATTTCCTACTCTTCCCCCTTGCATGTCACACACCTGTAACTGTGGACAAGGGGTAATGATTTTAAACTAGAAAAAGGGAGATTTAGGCTAGATACAAGGAAATAATTCTTCCCTGTGAGGGTAGCAGACCAGTGGAACAGGTTGCCCAGAGCAGTGGTGGAGGCCCTGTCCCTGGAGATATTCAAGGTCAGGCTTGATGGGGCTCTGAACAACCTGATGTAGTGAAGATGTCCCTGCTTACTGCAGGAGGTTGGGCTAGATGACCTTTAAAGATCCCTTCCAACTGAACACATTATATGATTCTGTGAAAATCGCACAGCACTTGACAAGGTGAGATCCTTTTACAGGATTAATTGACATCACATGAGAGCTGATATCAAGTGTAACCTCCATCTTTCAATTTGGGGAGGATGGGAAATGGGTGAAAACATAATGCAGAAAACATGCTGTGGCCACACTATTTCCAGGAAGGGATAAGCTGGGAAGGGGCTTGTATATTAAGGAGGGTTGATGCTGCTCTGCCTTTTTAATGTAGGACCTGTGTATTACCATTCTGCTATGTGGGGCTTTTCTTTCTTGATAAAAACCCTATGAAACATGGCAAAGAGGTTCTGATCACAGGGAAACAGGCATAGACACCTGTCAGGAACATATATTTCACCAACCCTTTCCCTCTTCTCCTGCACCTTTATGTGTCTCTCATAGTGAGAACCAGGGACCAAATGTTTTGGAAAGTTTACATCCCATATTAATCCCCTTCACATTCCTGGTGGTTAACTATTCCCATCCTCAGTTGAGGATCCCATCTTTGCTGTTTTTTTCTCTCTCTCCAGTTCTCTGCAAGTACTCAAACCTCTCAATACTGAAACGCTGATGAAAATGTTGAACGCTGCCAAAATAAGGCTCCTCTATCAAGTCACATTACAGACACTTTGCATTTGAAGATCTGCATGCCAGGCTCTATGATGTGAAAACCTATTAATCCAAACACAAAAACAGATGTCTGGGCACAGACTTTGGTGTTCCATCATGTTCCTTAGTGTGCTGTTTCAGGAAAGGAAAGTAGGTGAGTGTGAAGATTCCAACAAAGTACTGCAGTACAGAACACCAGCATAGATATGCAGAACTTTAGAAAACATAATATGATAGTGGCTGTGGTGGGTTTTCAGAGTGGCTTCTTTAAGAAACAGCTAAAAGTTTCTTAAGGGTCCAACAAAGCAAATCCCAGCTGGGCTCCCAAGGCCAAACTCCCAAACCCTGTTGCTGACAAGGCCGTCCGGGCCAGTCAGCACCGGTCACAGGCCTCTGGGAATCACATTTTAGAGAGAGAAAAACAGAAACAGCCACATTTTGCCACCAGAGAAGGGGGTGAGAAGATGGGAGAAACTTTGCAGGCATCACAGTCAGTGAAGGGGCGGGAGGAGGCACTGAGAATATTCCCTGCAGCCTGTGGAGAATACCATGGTGAAGCAGGTGTCTCCCTGCAGCCCATGGAGGATGAAGAGACCCCACTTGTAGCCCATGGAGAGGTACATGGGCCAGGCAGGAGCCCACCATGG
>VXBZ01000283.1:354894-527747 GCA_013399135.1 Heliornis fulica | reverse complement strand
CAAAGAAGGGAGGGGGGGGGGGGGGGGTGTTTTAAGAGCTGTTTGTACTTCTCATTGGACTTTGGTTTCTGTGTGTTTCTGTTGTGCGGTGTAATAAATTAGAGACTTTTCTTTCTTCTGTGTTGAGTCTGTTTTGCCCATGACTGATTGCAGAATGATCTCTCCCTGTCCTTATCTCGACTCCAGAGCCTCTCAACATGTATTTTCTCCCCTGTGTAGCTAAGAGGGGAGTGATAGAGTGACTTTGGTGGGAGTCTGGCCTCCAGCCAGGGTAAAACCACCACAGTGTCTTACAGATGAATGACAGCGGGGACATGTTTTTTAGGAGCATTTACCACTGCCTGCCATGCCATGCAGCTGCCTCTTTCCAGCTTCTGCCCCCAACACCCCCACTGCAGGAAAGCAACTCCTCACATTGCAAATCTGCTGTCAAGGTGAATCTGATGTAGGGAATATCCAAAGAGCATCCAAGAGGATGATGCAAATGTAGAGGCTGCAAGTGCCACAGCAGAGCAGCATGGGAGATTATAAAAAAGTGATTTCTTTCTAATAGCAATAATAATATTGCTTTGCCTGTCAGTAAACGCTTCCTATTCAAAGATCTTAAAGCATTTCACCATTACCTATAAATTTAACCTTAGTCCCCTCTGAATCATCACCAATATTTTAAGATTAAAATAAATATATTATCAATATTTTAAATAGACAAGAATATAAAGGAAAAGAAGGATTCAGTGATTTGCAAACAATCACCAAGAACCACATTTTGCCTGTTCAAAAATCACAACAGACCAACTGCAACAATAAGAAGAAATCATTATTAAAGTTAGCTCCCTCTAATCCTCCTTAAAAATGGCTAGCAATATTTTAATAAACATAGGCAAATTTCTTCACCTCTGGGACCCTCACATTTACCTTAGGTTAAACAGGGTAATGATACTGACATACTTTGTGAAGTGCATTGTCTACTCATTATGATAGGTACTGTGTAAAAGCTAAGCATTACTTTTATCATCAAAGTCCAGCCACTTCTGAGCCCAAACACAGAAAGCTGTGAAAACTATACATTTATTTAAGAGTTACAGGACATAAAGTGAGAGTTATAACATCAAACTGAAACTGCCAAATTGAATTTAGGTAGGCAAGCTGTCCTTCACCCCCACATTTGCACCACATCACAGAAGTGTGTGTAACACCCTTACAGAGAATAATACTGAGTTTTGAAGGGACAAAACTGTCTTGTCATTTGGTATTTAAGAAGTCACCTAGAAGTAAATGAATCACTGTCTTCTGTCTGTTTGTTAGGTAAGGCTTTCCATGGGACACTGGTTTTTTACTTGTTTGTTTTCCTGTGGTCTTCTCACTTCACACTGACCAGTACCCAGCAGTAGTTTAGCTGTACAAGCCGATGAGCTCATGCCCTAAAGTAGAAAGGTTACACAAGACTCAGCTGCTAACACTCCCAAGGCTGGGAATCCACACATGCTGCCACGTGTAGGAGGGGGTGGGAGGGTGGATTAAAAGAAATCTAGGAAAAGGCTTGCAAAAACAATGTATAGCATTGAGACTTTAGTTGTCCTGGATGTCCGTCATCTGCCTTCATTTACCATTTCAAGCTCTATTGTACTAGCTGAAATCAAACATTTTCTTTTCTTTTTTTATAATTTGTATCTGTAACCATACAATGGGACATATAAAATCACTGAGATGTGACATGTGTAAATGAGCTCTAAGGAACTAAAATACATAGGATAACTTGGAAAAATTCTTAGATATTACTCCATGTAGATATATGCCATTCTTGCTTTACTCCTCTACATGTCATCAAAAAAAAATCTATAGAAAGAAACAAGCTACTTTTGAGGAGTAAAGAGGAGAGAAATTTTGTAAGAATTTCCATGGTGACTTTACAGCTCATAACCAGATTCCACAAACCTTAACCATCCCATAAAGGGGGCAAAGCCCAAGTCACAAACAGCCCAACATAGGATCACTTGATTGCTTTTAATGTAGGAGGATTGTATTTCCCATGCCCTGGCTGAAGATTAAAAGAAAACTACTAGGGCTAGAGGTGGACACCAAAACTGTTTTTGATGCCAGCTCTTTTTTTCGCCCTTTTCAGACCTTCATCCAAAACATGCTTACTTTGGCAGCCTCTGTAGAGGGCTATGAAGTCAGAGAGAGCCACTGTCCAGTTCTTACCTCTGCAGGACAGTAGGCCAAATCCAATCCTTGCTAACTGCAGCTGCTTTGATCAAAAATGTTTTACCAAACTAGAAGCACTTTTTCCCCTATTTTTCTCATTTTGTGCTGCTGTCAGGACCTGGAGGGTCTCAGGAGACAAAATTTTTCCAAGAGCTTTTGAGGTTGTTCTCTTACCAGCTTTGTAACTACATAAAGAAAAAGGAGATGGAGGTTGCTGGGAGGGATGAGGGGTAAATTACTTGTGCTGGTCAAGAACTTTCCTTCAGAGGACTGAATGAATGGCACAAGGGATAATGAGGCCTTGCCTTTATGCTGCTGGCTCAAATTGGATGTGTCTGAAGATTCCCAACTGCTTTGTTGTTACCCTTGTTTATTACTGGAAGTCTATGGACTAACCAAGATGTAAAGAATATTAATCAGTATAAAACCAGGGATTTTCAAAAAGGGTGTGAGATACACCAACACGCTGAGAAAACTCACCTTAAATTACAACTCTGTGAGCTGATAACTCCCTTCACCAATAGTTTCCATTTCTGTTGCAACATCCTGTAGAAAAAAAAAAGTAAAATATTATGCCACTGAATTTAATGACATGTTTCCAATTTAAAAACTCAAAGCAAAAATTGACTTTTCTCGTGCAGCCATCAAGGCAGTTAAGTTAAAGGTATGTAAATCTCACTGTATTCCTACCATGAAGTGTGAAGATAGGCAGTAGTTGGAATTGAAGGCGTGAGAGATGGGACAGGAATTAATTACAGATACATGATAATTCAGGGTTAGATTGGTAGGACAGAATTCAGGGTCTGTTTCATCAGCTTGAGCAAGACTCATCAGTAGATTGCATATTGTCAGAAATCCAGTAATCACAGGTACATTGAGACAGAATAGGAAGTTTGATGGAAGTTTGACTAATTAAATTCCTGCACTAGTAATGCCCCAATCTTTGGGTGCATTAATTTCTTCCTTTGAAATTCTGTTGAGGTACAGGCAGTGATTTAGGATAGGGAAGACTCTGCAGAAGTTACTTATGTGAGGGTAAGAAGTGGATTGCAGTTCTAAAGGAAGTTTATGGCACTTTTTCTGGCATTATATTCACATTTTAATACTTTGTGAAGTCAAACCTTAGTCACTATAGTACGTTAGGCATTAATAGATGATGCTGCAGTGAATGTAGGAATTGTACTCCCCCTTGATCTGCAATACAAAAGCCCTCATGTCAGTAATGTAAGAATTTGATCACACAGGAGAATTGAAGGCAGATTAACTAAAACCTAAAACAAGTAAATAATGTTCTCTGGGGACTCGTATCTGGCAGTTTACTAAGGAAATTCAAAAGTATAAATATTTACATTAGGAGGCACACAGATTTCTCACAATAATACAACTGATTCCAATTTGGAATACATGCTGTTTTGCTTAAGTTTATTCCATTTGCTTTTGAAATCTGACCCATACTCCACGTATAAACTTCATTAGTTGCTCATCATTTCTGTCCCTGTCCCTGACCCGTTATTTCTGGGGTGTGTCTTTTATTGGAGATTTCATGTGCTTTTAAATTTTACTACTTAAAGAATTTTATCTACTCGATAAAACCCTCTGAATAAAAGCAGAATCCTAAGTTGATATTTACTAAACAGACTTGCAGTGTATATATACAGTAGGTATTTATAAATATATGTATGTAACATTACTATTATTTAACCACATTACTGGTAAATTTAGAGATCCTGGAGAAAGCCATGGATAAAAACATCTTCCTCATAATGTTTACAATCTGAATAGTCAAAATAGGTATGCTATGGAAGAAAATAACCTCAAGTCTTTATGACAGATGTATGCTTTCAGTCCTTTTTCACTTAATTCCTTTTGTGTATCTCAACATACACAAACTTGAAAATTAAAACATGTTGAGTTTTATTCCCATAACTAAAAATAAAAGCCATCTTGTGATAGGCAGGGCCAGAAGAATGAAGCCATTGTCAGCACAGCATGACACATCTGCATTAGGAGCCTGCAATAGCATTAGTGCATCAGGGCCCCTGCACCCATGCACAGAAGATAATTACAACAAATGGTAAGGCTCTAACTAGGGCCAGGCAGACCTCAGACTATGCAGAGATTCTCAACAGCTTGTAAGCGTGCAGATGGTGTCTGGACCTTCTATGAACAAGCCTCATTCAGAAGTGTCTACTCAGTGTCTTCAGCTCTCATTGGGTCAGGCTCCTATCACCATCCACTGCTTGCCATTCCCAAAGCAGAAGTAGATATAAATGATATGAAACACGTGTCTATGATCTCATAGGCAGTTAAGCTTAAGTTTGGAGCACAGGTATGTTAGGCTGCAGAAGAAACTAAGTTGTAATGCCATCCAAAATATTTCATGCCCTTTAAAAGGAAGGCAGCATTACAGGTTACCACACGCTGAGACCCTGGTTCTGTCACTGGAACATTCTCCCCAATCAGGTGGAGGTATTAGTGCCTGGCCATAGGAGAGAAGCGGGACTATCACAGAAAGTACATGAAAGCTCACAAAATTGGGAAGCTTAAGGCATTCTATAGTCTAATGAGGGACAGACCAGGACATTCAGTCTTTGTTCACTAGAAGCTGAATACTGAGAGCACTGGATCAGGTCCTCAAACTACCTTCACTCTTGGTAACAACTGTTATAATGTGATAATGTGTTGCATTAATCTTACACTGGAGGCAACAGATGAAACAGACACCCAGCAGGCAGTAGTTGCTTCTAGAGTTTGCCCCTTTCCTAAAGAGACAGTCCTGTAGACTTTCATTCTTACTCTCTGCAATAAAATGACAAAACCCAGTGCCACTAAAACTGTTGATAAAATACTTTTTACCAGCTTCCCAGAGAAATCTCCATCTCTGGAGTATTAAAAACCTGCCTGGATGCTGTCCCATGAAGCTGCTGTAGTCCGTTGTGGGGGTTGGACTAGATGATCTCCAGAAGTCCCTTCCAACCCCTGTCATTCTGTGATTCTGTGGTTTTGTGATCCAAAGCCAGCCACAGGGCTAAGTCCATTCCAGGATCAAAACTGTGTCAGCCTTACTCAGAGTCTAACTTACTTAAGCTTGATACAGCTACTCAAGAGATGTATGGACAACTGTGCCTTGAAAGCTCAGCCCTCAGAGATCAGGCCTAAATCTGAAGTCCACACATATCATTAAAGTAGCAACAGTTAAGCTAGGCATTAAGTAATCAGAAATGCATCCTTCTCCTGGCCCCACCTTGTTTGGAAGATCCCTAGATTGTTACCAAGGGATTTAAGTAAGGTCTTACTATCCATTGACACCTCGGGGGTCCAGAAATAAAAGAAACATCTTGTGATTCTCCTTTAGCTAGGGGGTTACTTTGCTTTCAACAATCTTATCATCTGTCAGGCTTGGCAGCTTCTGTTCCTCGGGGAATATGGAAAACATAGGTTGCAGAGGAAAGGACAATCAGGCAACATAATCCCAAGGATTTCCTCTTTCAGGGCTGCATTCTGATCAGCAGTCAGGTAGCTCTAAGGTGTGATTTTTAGGTTTAGAGCAAAGATCTGACAGTCTGTCCCCAGTTTTGCTGGGCTGAGGAATGGTACGTGTGATGTGTACCACTTTGTGGTGCACTTGTGTATGAGCAAAGCAGCTCCCTCTGTAGCAGGTTCATCTGTGACCACAGGCAGAAGACTGAGATAACAGCTACTCTAACAGTCTTATCAGTGCATGACATTCTTAGCAGCTGTCTCTACTGAGCCCTATTCAACTGACTTAACAGCATGTGGCTGAGAGCATTCACAGGACTTCAGAGCATGTATGGACAGAGGACACAGTGCATTGCTCCCATTCTTTTTCCAATGTTTTGCTGTGATTCTTCAAAAGTAATTCCTGGGCTGTTTTCTGCTTGCCTCAGAGCAGCACGATTAGGAATGACCTCTCCTGTGGCAAGAGTAATCTACTGTGTAGATGGCAGGTCAGATACCAAAGACCTACAGGCTGAAGTCTAGAGACACCAGCATCTGACAGGGAAATGAAAAGAAATGGAAGGTCAGGATCATGTAACACAAGAACAACAGTTTTGAGAGGAAGAGAGACGTATCTAGATTTTACAACTCCCCTGAAGAGCCAAATCTGCTAGCTGGCATGACTCTCTAGGCTGAGCCAACACAGAACCTTGTGTTCTAGGTCATGCCTTTTGTGTATTCAACACACAGAACATAAAAGGAGGAACAAACTGGTTCTCTCTGTCCACCAGGAATTCCCAGCTATTGGAGATTTTTTTTTCCTTTGGACAGTTTTATGAGGTGCCAATGGGTGGCCCAAGACTAGAGGAACCCAAGACCAGGGGAGTTTTGAGGGTGGTTTAAAACTGACTAAAGCTGCGTGTACCAGACCCCCTTGGACATCTGCCAGGTACAGTTCAGGCAATGTGGTGACCGTGGCCAAGCTGTACAATGCAGGCCTGTGGTGGTTTAGGACCTGTGGTACATGAATACTGACTGTGAGATTCAAAGGGATGAGGGGAGAAAAAAAAAATCACACAAAGCACAAAGCTGTATCTTTCTGTAGCTGCGAGTTCTAGACCCAAGAGTTACTGCCTTGTCTCAGGGAATAACCTGGAGGCATAATCAGCTCTGATCTGTTTGTTTTCATCTCCTCCTGGGAGCCATTATACGATATTAACAAAATAAATCAATTTCAAATAACTCAGTGTGTAAGCCTACAACAGAGCGGTTGTTTCTGGCATACCTCAGGGACATTGCGCGGTCCTCTGCCATTATGAATGAATGAATGGGCCTTAGCTGTGCTGCAATAGAGTAATTTGTTTTAATAATGTCTGAGTATACACTGAGGTAATATTTGTGCAATCCCTAATAGTGTTCTTAGGGCAGAAATTCACATATTAAGAGAACAGTGTTTATTTACATTTAAAGAGCAGTTATGGAGAGAAAAGAGGCTCTAAAAATGACACCAGGAGGATCATATTTACTCTCTCTCTGTGGTTTCAGTTCAGATTTGCCTGGTGCACAAGTCAAAGGTGTTTTCTTTTTAACAAGGGTTACAGAAATTTCACATGGGATTTGAAAGACATGTGCTTTTTATGCCCCTACACACAGCAGAGAGCCTGACACTGTATTAAGAGCTGGCAGCAAGGTGAGACTCCAGAAGCCCAGAATCTTCTCAGTCCCTTATGAGAGTCAGCCCTCCTCTGCTTAAATGGAAGATTTTGGTTGGTGGCAAGTGAAATCCACACATGTACTAGAAACACAACAAAGCGCCGTTTTCAGGGTGTTATTGGGTTTTTTTTGGTCTGTTTTCCTTCTGCAATTAAAAATGTCAAGATGCTGGGGAAGGGAAGATTGTACTCTGGTCTTCAGGAAAGCCTTTCTGGGGAAGATTGGATAGAGGCATCTTGGTGCCTTTAAGTAAGGTTAAGAACCAAATATTGCATATTTGTAACATTTTATTCTCCACAAGTATCCTGGAATCAGTATCTCCTTTCAGCCCAATACCAAACATTTCTGAAGGCATTTCCTACTCTGACTTGTTTCTGCAGAGCTTCTACCTGTTTCTTTTTAATTTATGATGGCTCCTTGGAATGTTTAGTTCTGACTCCAAGAGCAACTGTTTTTAAAAGAACAGATGAAATCTCATTAACAACATAACACACAAAAATAAATTGCTGTAGGCCGGGACTTGAAGGCCCAAATTCTCTGCTAATAGCCAACTATTCACAGTCATTTGATAAAGGCTAACCTGTATTTAATTCTGGCAGAACATCTTGTTTGGCCACACGGTGTTTCAAACCAGAAAAAGATTAGTTGCTGACTTTTATGTAGTATACATGTTTTTTTGATGGCACTCTGATGACTGCTTTCTGTTCTCTAGGCTCTAGGCTGCTTACTAGACTACATCTTTCTTGATGGAGGAACTCAACACATTTTTGGTTGAGGCAGTTTGCTGCATCGTGAAGGTAGATCTGCTGCTCCTGGATTGCTGCTTCAGCAGCGGTGGAGCTCATGAAAGCGCTGCAAAAGCATGATGCTGAAGATAAGGTTGAGATGGAATTTCCAGGCTCAGCACTGCAATCAGTTATAGCTGTCTCTCTCTTTCCAAACAACAATATCCCTTCTGGGCAGCAGTTATTGATGTCTGGCTTTGACTCAGAACCAAATCTTTGCAAGCTTTGGAAAGTTTGAATGCAATCGTTTGGCTGCCTTGCAGTTATCTCAAGTGAACAAAAATGTTTTTCATCTGTTAGGAACTTTGTTCAGTTCAAGGCAGCTGAAACATCATTCCAACACTTCAGAAATCTTTATGCTTCTCCCTTTAGCATTTTGTTTTGTCAGATTCAGGATGTAAAATCTCTATAGAAACTGCTTAACAAAGTGAATAAAACCCAAATGCCTGATAGTGCCACAGAACTTCATTTCATGAGAGGTGACAGCCATGTAGTTCACCTGTACCTGTCACATTCAGTTGAAGTCACAAACTACCCATAAAAGTTCTACTTGAGGAAGTAACATGAGTAAAACATGGGTATTACTTAGAGGCAGAGGTAAGTTGTTCAATTTTTGCCTGTAAGAGAAGTTCCATGGCAATCTACATGACAACTACTATTATATAGCAGTTTCATTGATCCACAGTGATAGGAAGATAAAGGTTCAAAGAGTCATTAAAAAAATTAACTACACAAAAATAAATACAGAAGAATGTAAACCAAGTTTTCTCTTCCCAAAAAGAACTTTGGCAATCATTGCTAAGTTACAATAATTCTCTAAACTTACTGTAAACATTCTTTACTTCATAAAAATAACAAAGTTATAATAGGAAATCTTATCACAAAACTGTGAGCCTGGTTTTCACAAAGAAACATGTTTACATCTTAATTTAGGAGTATTTTAATGTGCTTACATTTGATCCCAAGCATCAAGCATGTTTCTTGAACTGGAATTAGGTCTCCCTAGGTAAATATTTCCACTTGTTTTCGAAGAGACCATTGTAGGAGTTATGGTATAAAAGTGAAATTGAATGGCTTTTGAATGCTTTTTGGTTATTTTGCATTTCCTTGCATCTGCTTATAGACAGAAACTGCAGTGTTTTCATTAAGCAGATTAGCATACAAAGTGCTTTTTAAAGTTAGGATGGAGAAGAGACGATTCTTATGTCATTGCTGCAACCTGTCACTAAATTTGTTCCTGTACAGGCAGTGAAACAGAACCATTTTCATGAGAGGCAGCATCATCACAATTGCTCCTGAGGACAAAACTCAGGCATACCTCAGTTATTTTCCACCAAAGAGCCAGCTCAGTGCTCATGACAGGAACACGCACACTGTCACTCACTATTATGCCTTAGACAAAATATTCCTTAAAATTGCTTTTTGCTCTGAATCATTAAGGTCCTCTAGAGAATCATGGGTGGCTGCATCTTAAGGCAGCTGCCTGGTAATGTGCAGAGGAAGTACCTGAAAACGTATTTAAAAGTGCATCTGTAGGTCAGACGGATTTCTTCTCCTGAAGAAGAGCATGGAAGCAGTGGGCAGGGACAGACCGAAGGGGATAGTGCTAATTGATGAAGCTTTTTAGTATGCCTTAGTCAAACTGGTATGTACAAGGTCCTGTTAAAATAGCAGGTCTGAGTTTCAGAACACAGGGAAAGAAAAAAACACTTTCCTTTAACACAGCTGCTTTACCATATTACTGTCGTCAGCTTTTCTTTGACAGCAGTAAATTTGGCCTAGGCTTCATTAGGATGCATCTGTCTGCTTTTAAGAGAAAAATAAGTTAGAGCATAAATATACAGCCTTCAGCTGTTTTTCCCAAAACTCAAGTGATGTTTGTTACTGTGACATTAGAAAATCAACATTCAGAGTCTGAGCCAAAGACCACTGAAGGAATGGGAGCCTTTTTGGATAACTTCAAGAGGCAAATGAGCTATCATGCACTTAGGAGATGTTGTTATTATTACAGGCATAAGATATAAAGAGCTGCCTGTGATCTGTAAAAGTACTTTCAGGATGCTTTTCCAGGAAGAGTGGTGAATTCTAAAAGAATGTAAAGAGCAACTGGAAACCAGAAAAAAAGAAAGCACCACCCTGTAGGAGTTCTTATTTTTGTATGTGAAGAAAAAATGCTGTTACATCCAGTGATGACAGGATGTATAGCTACATCACAAATGCTGTTTCATCCCATGATGATAGGAAATACAGTTACATCAGACTCTGCTCTGAACCAAACTGCTTTTAGAGATAATCTGCCCTTTCCCCCTTCTAAAACTGCATATAAATCTATCCCACTTTGCTGGAAGAGAGGAGTGATAGCATTCATGGTTCACCACAGCACTTACAGTATGCATTTTTAGTTTTTTATAAGTCAATCTAATGTATTGCACTCTCTGTGCTACATTACAAGACTGTGTGGACCTCTATTTTGGTTAAAACTGACTTTGAGGTTTAATTGTTGTTAGTTAACTTGTACAGTCTGCTTTGGTCTGGAGAGATTCAATATGGAGATTTTCCAGTTTCTTTTTCACAGATCATGCATTCTTGCAAACAATTCCCAGGACAAAAGATTTTAGCCCAACTATTAAATGGCAGTGGGCTGACTTTTTCCTGTCCTCTCTTCCTCCTTGTTTCCTTATGTTGAAGCACATTTCATTTGGCAGTAAGCAGGAAATGAGTCACAGTCCATATATGAAACAATAGGTACTAATCAGGTCCTAGCGATATCCAGTAATTAAAATGCTACAGGTCAGCTTGGCTTCAGAATTCAGATCCAAACTTTCTCCAGTGTTTATGTTCATAGGAACTGGCTATTTGCTTTAAGCTTAACTTGATTCACACAAGGCAAATTCTCTTTGTATTTCATGACAATATTTCATGTAGCTGGTGCTTGTTTGTGTGTTAGACAGTGAAGCGTAAGGACTTTGTTGGATGCACGGCTCAGCAGCCACGTGTACAAAAACCAGTGCAAAGTCTCAGAGACAAATGTTGTACTTGGTATTAGGCAGATAATATTTTTGTTCCCTCCCATTTGATCTTCCCCCTAAACAAGTTTAAAGACAATACTGACAAGATACATCTACAGAAATGCAGTGCAACTTAAGCCCACGAGGATGATAATTTACAAAAGCAAATCTCGTTGACAAGGAGTCCTGACAAAGCAAATAAACAGTGAAATTTTCTGGTTCATAACAAAAAAGAATAAAAGGGCTGCTTAAAGAAATACTGAAGATTGAAAGAGAAAACTAGATGTGTAGTAGAGAGAGTGCATTTGTGTATAAAACACCTGTTAGAGTAGGGCTCTGATTCTCTCTATGTGCCCTGTATTACTGAAATAAATAATAATAGTTCAAAGCACATGCTGTTAGCTAAACTGGAGGCATCCATGCGTAATACTACAGTATGGTCAGGAAACCACAAAAGCAAAATATTAATGTTGGAATGCTGGAGATGAAAGGACAAAGAACACAGGATGAGCACAGAGTCTGTTAGGAAACACTACTCTGAATATACAAACTTTGGGAGAGGAAATAAAATCTCCTTCAAAACCTGGTTATTTGTAGAAAAGCAACAAAGTAAACTGTCATGTTTTTGCCCCTGTGAAGAATCTGGGTGCCACATCAGCTCTCTCCTGCTCTTTTTGCAAGAATGGTTTTCACACCATGTGTGACTGGATTGTTTAATGCTCTATGGCCTGATAAGCAAGTTTACACATCTGCCCACCCTGCTGTTAAGAGGTGGGGTATAGTTTGCAGTGGCCACTGCTAAAATAGCTTCCTTTCAACAGAGTGTTTCTTAATGGTAGTGTATGGGAAGGGATAGAAAAAATGATCCAGCTGGGTTTCCAGAAAGATGGGCACTTCTCTCATTAATCTGCATGTCTGGATTTGAAAATAAAGTGAAATGAAGATCTTAAAATCTGTGTCAAAGCTCAACTGAGTCCTTTGGACAAAGTCACTGAACACAAAGTCACTCAAGAACAAATTAGCAAAGTCTGATAACTGTAAGAATAGGTTACTGATAGTAACCTCAAATCACAGGTACCTTAACCACCCAAAGCATGGGGGAATGAAAAGCCCTTTGGAAACCTCAAACACATCAGCAAAACAGGCCTGTTTGGTGCTCATTTACAAAGGCATGCATGCCTTTACTTGGATTAGAGTGAGGGGAGGGAGATATGCAAGGAACAGCAAAAAGAAGAAACAAAATTCAACATATCAGTGGAAACACTGATCACCGAGAAAGTCTAGAAAGGCAGCTTTCACTATGCTGCCACTGAAACGCTAAGAATTGAAAACAGAGACACCTTGATTCCTACTGTGTTTGGGGGAATATGTTCCTGTATTTGCATACTTGGTAAACATGCAAGATAGCATCAAAGACACCAAATCAGTTTTGTTTCTTTAGAAGTCATTAAAGCCTCTTCTGAGTGTCAGTGTAGTTTTATGACAGTCAACTCTTATGCATCTGAAGTCCAAGCAGAAAGCCAGATGTTGTGATAGATATTCTCCTTTGCAAGGTCCCACACAAGATTTTGCTCTTCTATGTTTCAAAAAACTGGTGCATTAACGCTCTCAGTCTTTGGCAGAGTTTGGGTATGCAGTCAGAGCTGCAGCTTTGCTGGGCTCCACCTGATGAAACATGGAAATTCTGCAATATTACAGCTCCAAAGCCAACTGGTTCCTTCAATGACACACTAAAAAATTCCAGCAAGCTCCAGTCTGAATTCAGTATTCTTCAAAGGTTTGGGTTAATGAGTGTGTATAATATTAACCTAAGGCCACTTCCTCAGCTCTCAGGCAAAACTCATCACCACCATCAGCTTTGCCAGTGAAAATGCAGCTCAAACTGAGACCCACCAGCCATGGTGTCATGGCTGTTACTGGGCTGGACCATGGCAGTTACAATTTCTGGGACAATATCTGACACAGAGTACAACCTAACATAGGAAAAATCTTCATTGCTGGATGCTCAGCTTTGAGGGTAAAGCCAGCTCTTAGAGATGAAGATGGAGAAGTTCCAGGGACACACATCTCTCTAAATTTGGTTTATTTTTCAGATAGTTTCATAGTTAACCACTCCTAAAAATGTTAAGATATACACAAGCACAAAAGGATTAAGGAATCTTGCTGGGATTTTAATGTGTATATGTAGTCATTGCCTTGGAAGGGAAAATATTCATAATTTTCAGTGGTGTGTTGCTGCTGCCCTGTTTGCATTGCATCACTGAGCAAACTGGCAGCAAAAATTATTCTACCATCTACCCAGCAACAGATTTAAGGAAATTGTGATGTTACAGTGAGATATGATTCTTCTGTGAGCAGCTTAATATGGTGGAGGATCTATCCAAGCCCAGGGTAAGCAAACATGTTAGAAAGTCAGCTGAGAGACCCCAGAATCTTTGCTAGGAAAGAAATAACAAAAATAAGGAGATTATTTTTCTTAGAATGAAAACCAGGGCCCCACACTTTACAACCAGGTCACTACAGGCTTTGGGAGGGAATGGGCTTTCCAGTAAAGGAGTGAACCAACTTCCAGACAAGCTCACCTTCCTTAGTGGCTGGGGATTGACAATACACCTATATTGACAGCACTGGGAACTGCAAGTGTGATGTGAAATGCAGTATTTATGATGTTATTGCAAGCACTTCATACTTATAAACTGCGAATTCCTACAACTCTCACTGGCAAGCCTGTTCTCTACTCCACATGGTACAGGCTCACAAAGTCTACATGCTTCAAGGGCTACAGTTTAAGGTCCAGAAAAGCAACTTTCTGGCCTGGAGATGAAAAAACAATGTTATATTCTTTACTTATGAACTTAATGCTTTCCTGAGAGTTCTAAAAATTAAGTTCCTATCAAGAAAAACATAGTCTCTCTCACTATGTCCTCTTGATCAGCCTCTGCATGATAAAGAGAAATCATTCTAAGGGGATATCTTTCTGTGATTCTGTAAGACTTTAAGCCACAGTAGCTCTGTGAGCCCACAGTCCACTAGCAAACATTAACTGGAGTCTGATTCTGTAGTGATTTCTGTCATATGACAACACCTATTCTCTAGGTAGTTTATTGAGATCACGACCTGTCATTAGCTGATCCCTAGCAACAATCCATGCATCATGTTGCTAAGACTAAAGAAAGATGAAAAGAGTTTAAGGTCATGTAATGAGACTTCCTCTCCCAGTGTATCAGGACACATAGAACAGAATTAGCTTCAGTAGTGTGAAAATAAATTGCTGAAGAGAATGGTCAGATTATAGAATCAGGGAAAAAGCAGCACATCTCAAAAATTATAGTTGAGAGCAGGTGAAATCTTACTCAGTGTGCCATAGCAATCTCCATCCTGGCCTGTCAAGCCCATTTCCTACAGGTTGATACTCACTTATATCCATTAAGGCTTTTATCCCTGTTACAGTTAGGTTGTAACCAAGCAACTAAGATCACTGAACTTCAGTGTTTTCCTCTAAACACTAGGATGTAATGACATGTGTCACATCATCAGGAAAGCACCAAGTGTCCTGTCAGAGAAGATATTTCTACACTGCAGCTACCAAAGGCAGTGAGGACTGCTGCCTCAGCCTCACACTCCATGCCTGAGTGTGTGGTGGCTCTATCCCACCACTGGCTCACCTAGAGATGGCATTTTGATTCTGTGTTTCCTTAAGAGTGCCCAGCTCACAGCTATTATGCTTAACTAATTACAGAAAAAGTGTCAGGGGATAAAAATTTTACTTCCCAGTTCCGTACCTATTCCAGAACCCTAAAAATCTTGGAATTACTAGCTTGGGGAATTATTTGTTTCTCTCTCAGCTCATAGTGAAAGAGTCTCTTAATTCAACTCAGGAAGACATTAAAAGAAATGGCTGGAGCTGTGTAGCGAGACTTGAGGCCCCAGCAAACCCCTGAGTCCAAGGCATGTGGAAAGCATGCCTGGTACTTGCAGCTCTGAAAACTGGAATACCACATAGGCATTTGGGAGCTGATCAATGAACTCCTGGGGCAATAATCTGCCTTATTTTTCTTCCATAGAGTCCAGAGCATATATATATGTCTCCACAGATGTATTTTACTCATTATGATAACAAACCCTTCAGAATCTGCTGTTAAGGACTCTGATTTTCACAGAAGATGGATCAAGGAAGTTATAGTGTCTGCAGAGTTCCTGCACTAACATCCATGGCAAAATACACACAGACATTTCACAAGCATTGAAGAAAATAAAATGAATTTCTGTCCAGAGCATATATATATGTCTCATCGCAACACCTCCCTTCATCTTCCATTCCTGTCCACAACTTCTGCTCATCTAGTGATGAGCATTTGGAGTGCCTAAATTTGCATTTCATAGGTTCAACTGATTTTTTTTTTCCACTAGTACCTAGAAAGCTGTCTGTTTGAATGACAGATTTCCAATAGATACAGCTGACTTTCAGTAAAGGCAGGTTCTGACCTGGCCCAAGTGGTAAGCAGAGCAGTGCATACATATATAGTACAAAAGAGAACAGGTAAATCAGGTGGGCATGTCAGTTCTGTAGGCATGACTGACGTGCTCACAGATAAACTGACTGAGAGATACTCAGTTTTCTTTCCCACAGACTCAGACATACTTATTTGCCAGAGCTGACTGCATCCACTAGCACCTGTCTATTGCAAAAGCATTCAGCATTTCAACCTCGTTTTACACTGGCAGTTCAAGGCATTGAGCTTCATTGCAACAGATAAAGGATGAAGGGTTTTTTATGGACTCATCACTTTGTAGTAAAGACTAGCATTAGTCTCTGTAGATCAAAGAGCAAAGGGCACTCATGTCTAGTCACATCAGAAGGCCTAAGAAGAGAGGCAGCACCAGGAACTGCTGCAGAAACCCGAGCATCCACTGAAATACATGCTGACTGCAAGGTCTAAGGCCATAAAAAGCATCCCAAAATCTAACCTCTGCCAGGGAGGAAATTAATTTCCAGCTGTAACAATGGACTCATTTATAATAATTTGCTTCATCAAATGCCATGCAGCAGGTGGAAATAGGTCAAGGCTCAGAGGAAAAGCTCTCAGTAAATAATCAAAGTATTTTTAAGTGAAAAAGCCAGCACTGAGTTATTTTTCTCTCCCTGCTCCACCAATTCTGTTTGTAGTGATTCAGACTCACAGGTTATCTACCAAAAAGACTTGAAAAAGCTTTTAAAGTGATTTCAAATCAGTCAATTCCCTCAGCATAAGGCCTGATTTTTTTCCAGTTCTTACCAAATAACAAGAATTCAAGACTGGAGGACAGCTTGCTTTATTTCTACATAACTGAGAAGCTGAAATTCATTTGATGTGATCTCCAAGTGAAGTGTAGAGGGAAAACAGGATACTGTATCTGGCAGCAAGAATGTGGCAATCATGCAAAATAAACTCTTGATATGTCTGTAATCTCTTTGTTGGCTTATCCCTGATTCAACTTAAGGCTCTGGAAAAAGCCACCAAACCTCTTCATGTGAAGTGTGAGATGGAACATATTAGTCATGGCAATTTGCTTCTCATGGGATGGCAGCAAGTCACAGAGCACAGTGTACTGAAAGAAACAAACCTAGAGGTGCGAGCCCCGAGTCTCTTCATGCTCCCTAGCATTACCAGTGAGAAGAGAACTCCACGTAGCTTAAAACACAGAAGTTCAGCATTTGAAGGAAACCCTGAGGGAGAGTTTGACTTACAAAGTTTTTTGGCTTTTGACAATCTTCTTGTCTTTTGTTTTCTTCAGCGCTTAGTACACAGTCAAATGCATGTACCTTAAACTCATTAAATCAAAGGGATGGGCAGCGTGGTTGCAGATTAAGGGGATGTAATTCTACAAGGGCACAGCTAGAACACAAGAAGTGCTTCCAATTTCTCCTCCAGGCATCCTTTTTCTTGCATTTTTTCTTATTTTTTATTTCTCAGGTAACAAGATGCTATTCACTGAGAAAAATGGACTCATCTATGTCTATTTGTATTTTTTTGAAGTCACATGCTGTCCATGCTGTTCCTTCTTAATTCTAGATGGGTGAAAAAACCTTCTCATTTCAGGCAGACAGGATATATAAACAGGCAAGAGGTGCTGCAGATAGAATTGTAGAATGGCCAGAATGGTTCTGGCTGGAAAGGACCTTAAAGACCATCAAGTTTTGACCCCCTGCCATAGGCAAGGACAACTCTCACTAGACCAGGCTGCTTAAGGCCCCATCTAACCTGGCCTTAAACACTTCCAGGGATGGGGCATCCACAATCCCTCTGGGCAGCCTGTTCCAGTGCCTCACCACCCTCAGAGGGAAGAATTTGTTCCTAATATCCAATCTAAATCTGCCCCCTTCCAATTTAAAACCATTCCCCCTCATCCCATCACTACACACCCTTCTAAAATGTCCCTCCCAGCTTTCTTATAGGCCCATTCAGGTACTGGAAGGCTGCTATAAGATGTCCCTGGAGCCTTCTCTTCTCCAGGCTGAACAACCCCAACTGTCTCAGCCTAAAATACTTACAACCCACCTTTAGTGGAGGTGACACGAGGGTAGGATATTCTTTAGATACATATAAACACTACCAAGGCAAAAAGGGCTTGAAAGAAGAAGACAGACAAACAAAGACTTCCCTCATCACCCAAATATCCTGAGTCTCACCTAAATCCCACATGAAGTGTCCATAGAGCCTGGGTGCAGGGCAGCTTGGCCACCGTGCGTTAATTGAGACCTGCCACAACTGTGGAAGACTGGAAGAGCAAACGGGACCTTGGCTGTGTAGCAGCCTTTGGATCCCACACTGCTGGTTTGATGGGGGCAGAGGAAGGGAGTCATGTGGTGGAGGCAGGGAGGAGGAAGGACCCCACAGTGGGGAATACTGATATGAGAGCAAAAGAGCTGTGCAGCAGCAGCTGAAACAGAAGACCAAACAGTGAGCACAAACTCTCTCCCACCTTCAGGAGAGCTCGAGGGAGCCATGGCTGCCAGGTCTTACCTTAGTCCCCCTTACTGCTCTGCAGGAGCAGCCCCCCCTAAGCCACTGCCAGGGCCTCCCCTAACCTAGCTCTTCCTGATGTCCCACCCCTCCCAGCTGTGGTAGTGGGATGTTCCACATCCAGCCTTCAAGGGCCAATTGCCAACCGCCATACTGTCACCTCTTCACCACAGCACCTCCTCACCACAGCTTTTCCTACCCTCTCCTATCTCTTCCCTGGGGCAGGCCCTGGCCACAGTAGGCAAAGGGGCAGCTTGCCAGTAGCAGGCTTGGGACACACAGGCACCTTGACCTAAGTGACAGGCAGAAACCTGTCAGCAGTGGCTACATTGCCTTAGGGTAGGGAAAAATGGCCTCCTCCATGGGGCAGGAGGGTCAAGACAGAATCTAGTGCAATGCTAAAATATTTGAAAACAGAGCTCTCTTTCTTCACTGCCCAGCACCACTGCCCTACCCAGAGAGACAAAAATAACCAAGGAGAGTGCCATGTTTTTCTTTTCTAACTGCTTTTGGTCTCAAAGTCAGCATGAAACACCTAATATTTCAGACTCTCCTTGGTAGGGCTGAGTAGGGTAACATTGCTAACCATGAGAGTGAAGTATGGTGGCTTAGCAAGAATCTTCCTTCACATCTACCAGCAGGACATGGGCCAAGTTCTCAGGGTTGCCTGTGGGCTGCACTTGTGCCCTTGCTTGGTGCATACAACTCACCACCTTGGGAGGCATCTGTCTTACTGTGCATCAACACATTTTAGGATGAAAAAAAAGACCAAACCCAAACTTACACAAATTTGTTTTTTCCATAGTTTTGAGTTATTTAGTGAAAAAGCAAAAACTTTAATCTGGGTTTGCTGTCCACTTGTTAGCTTCCTCCCTTTTTTCCTCCTTATTCCTTTAAAGGACAGGCAACTATTTTTTAAAACAACAGTTCATTTAGTTGGAAAATAAAGTAAGAGGCAGTGAGAAATTTTGAGTTAAATGGAAAAAATATTTTTGGCAAATTTTAAGGAAAACACTTCCAAATGTTGACCACTCTTTAAAGTGAATTCCTTTAGCTAATTTCCTTAATTCTTTTCCTGAGAACGAGACAAGCTGCAGAAACAGATGGGCCGAGGATTATACTTGACTGTATCTAGCATCTCTCTGTAAATTCTTAACCCTCTGCTCCTGTTTCTCCTTCCTTTTCCTCAGTTAAAAAGGTGATGAAGGAGGTTTTAGCCTAAATTCAGGGCTCTGCTGAGAATGTGACCAGAGCCTGTGTAGGAACAGTATGGTACATAACCAGGAGCTCTTTCTTAGAGCTGCTGTTCTTAGTGTAAGTAAGAGAGGCAGGGCAAATGAAGCACATTCCAGCTAGAAGAGGGATACAGTACCAATGCTAGTGCTCCCAAACTCCAGAGTAGTCCATGAACAGCCATGTAACCTTGTTACAGTTTGGAGCAGCCCCTTACATTGAGGGCCATGTAAACTTTGAGGCACTTAAGTTTATGACTGAAAAATTATAGTGGCACAAATCCAGGTTTTATTCCCCTCTATCAAGCTGTTTCTTCTTTGCAGCTTTCTAGGAGGCATAGCAAAGTGCCATCCTCATCTTCTGGAGTGACTGTAGAGATATTCCACTACCTCAGTAAGCTCTATCCTCCCTAGCATCCATGAAACAATAAGTGGGCTGCTGCAGGCTCACTCCAGACATCTTTGTTTAAGAAGGAAATAGGCTGGGTTCTCATGTATGACTTTCCCTGTCCTCCAGTTGTCTCACCACATTTTTGTTCTTCCTCACAGAAGAAAACCACTGACCCGTCTGTCAATGCCATCTCTGCTTCAGTGAGCTGCTTTACGCGTTTGTTCATGGAGGGCTGAATAATGGACCAGTGCCAAAGTCCTAACTACTAGTAGTTACAGCTCCTCAGCACTAGACATGTTTCTGAGTGGGACTGATTAAGACTGTTGTTTGGAGCAGGGGAACTGTGTCAGAGGTGCCACGTCCTATAAATTAGTTTAAGCTGAGGTAATGTATGCACCAACATACAGCAATATGTTTGCTAACTCAACGAATCCGGTAAGCAAATGTCTGGGAGAAACAAGACCATCAACATTTGCAGGCATTTAATCTAACTAAGAGTTGCACAACTGAGGGGATCCTTACAGAAGCCCCAATTTATAGAGTTTAGTAAAACACTAAGAACTTTGCAATTTTGTTTTAATTTTTTTAAGAACAAAACCAAAAATAATCTGAGAAAATTATTTGGCATCCAGACTCAGTTTAGCTAGACAGGAAGAAGGGTCTAATTCTCAAAGTATGGCATTTGCCACTGGGGACTCCTGAGTTTTAATCCACCCCCTCTGCAACCTCTGTAGCTTTCTGTAGAAAATTCATTTAATTCTAGTCCAGACGGTGAACTTTGTATGCTGCTGAGCAGATTAGTCATACAAGTGTGTTCCTTTCTGTGGGACTACTCATGTGAGTAAGTTATCAATGGGTAAGTGGGGGGGTGGGGGTGAGAAAATCTGACCCTCTGTATGGAGTCACACAGAGAGAGGAAAAGCTACCACAAATTTTAATTGGTCTGGCCTCCTCGGAGGAAGAATTATCTACAGTGATGCTAGAAGAAGTAGTAAGAAAAACAAGAGACCTTCCTGATAGAAATATCTGTTAATTGGAACAGTACTCTCTTAAGTAACAGAAGCGTTGTTGACTGTTTCATATGCAATTAAAGTGGACTAAGGAATCACAAATGCAGGGACTCAAATAAACCCATCTCATCAGGGACACTGAGTAAATGAGTCATTGAAGCTCTTCTGTTTGGAGTATCCATCACATCTTATTGCATGTGACTATGAGACCTGAGAGAAGGGCACACATGCTCCCATGCAACTAGAGAAATGAACCCAACCAAAAGTCACTTACAAAAATAATTTCTCTTTTGAAAAAGAGTTGAGAATGTTGTTTTGGAGCTTTTTGGAACCTCAGCAGGAACTAGAGCATCTCAAAATTTAATTAATTAGAAAGGGGAGGTAATATTTTCAGTGCTTCAAGCTTTGCTCTGCTGGATCTTTTCCTGCAACTGACTGTTGTGAGTCAGTTCCAAGTCTCCAACACAGTTAACTTGCCCTTAGTGACCTGAAGTGAAACCAAAAAAGAACAATTTCAGTTCAGATAAACCTGGACTGAAATGGTGGTAAAAAACTTGCTTGACCCCCTGATGTGGCACATCCTTGCTGATGTTGCAACTACCTAATCACAAGGATTTACCTGAGGGGAAATCTGATGTGAAGTACTCTTTCTTTAGGAAACTATGTTTTATTCACATTACTTTTCTGGTACTGTCAGTAGATTATCTGTGTCTTCACTACTTGCCTTTCTCCTACAGGATCCCCAAATACTTATTAAATTTCCTTAGTCCAGGGAGATAACGGTCTTTTTCCATAAGAAAACTAAGATGCTGTCCTTGCCCTACTCTGCCTGTGCACTGCAGTAAAGTGTTGGCACTCTAGGTGCTTGCAAAAGACCTACCTTGCTCTCTAAAGATCACAACAGACGGGATCTGTGTAATTCAGACCTCAAGAGCACTGTCTCCAAGAGCACATCTTCCTCAGGTAGGCAACTGCTGTATTTTGTATCAATGACCACATCCAAGTAAGGGTAGATTCTTTCTTTTCCATCCACCCTGATAAAAGAAAAAAACAGTAGTATTAAGTAGATTTCCTGGATTTTGACTTAGCAGTCTAGACCTGAGCTGGGCTGCAAAAATGGAGTTAGACAGGAAAGTGTATGACTGAAACACTGCATGGCTCAGCATCCCAGTGGGAGTTACAGCTTGCATGATACTGATATTGTGTGGTATTACTAGGCCTTGATTATGACACTTGGATGACTCATAACCAGAATATTTTCTGAAAATCTTCTTATCCTTTTACAGAGGTTGAGGAGAAGAACATATGAAGGTGAACCCAGTGAATGAACACAGTGTCCTGTGCTGCAGAGAATAAAGCCCTTGGCTTGCTTGGAATTTACTAAAGTTACAGTATACTGGAGAACATGTACCATAGTTTATTCATTCTTTCCATACCAAAGAGGCCTCCCTCTGAGCAGAGCTTAGTCTGTTTTCCATCTGGAAATACTCCCCTTTCAGAGGCCATCGACCTGGGAGGGTGGTTGTTGAGGGGGGAAAGAAAAGAAAACCTCTATGAATTCCAAGAACTTAAGTGCCACTGATTGTGTTGTATTATCCAGAATCAAAGAGCTTAATAATCATTTACACTAAAGCATTTAGCACTGCTCAGGCAGAAAATTATACTGCCTCCTGTTCTCATATTCCTGGACTCCTATATTGTCAAGAGCTTGAAAGTGCCTTAGTGTTAGAAGAGATGAGGCTTCCAGTTTTTACAATCGTGTGGATGAAGGATGGCAGAGAAGTCCACAGCCCAGGTTCAGGCCTTGTCCCTAGAGAGTTATGTTTGCACTGTCCAGATACTAAAACCAACTCAGAAAGTATTTAGCATGGAAATCCACTTGGGCTAATTGACCTCGCTGAGAAGACGAGACTTCTTACACAAGACTGAGGTTACTTACAGCTGGCTCAGGTCTCTCCCCAACATCCTACCTATAAGTCATGCTTGTACATTGCATGGCAGAAACTGGATTGCATTATCCAGTCCAAACTCAGATGGGGCATTAGGGAGCTAATAGGCTGTAAATACCAAGTCATAGAAAGTTCAGACAGTCACCCAGCGCATTCAGATATGCAGCATGTAATTAACAAGTTACTTGAGACTGAGAGCTGTAACTGGAAAGGCTGAACAGCCTGAAGAACAGGTCTGTGCTTCACACTCAAGAAGTGTTAGGCCTGCTTGGAATTTGTAGAGGAAAATGAGTTAGAGGGCAACAATAGTATGTTTTGTGCAGCACTTGGCTGCACTGCCAGTGAAAGGAAAAACAGACCCAAGTTCATAAGCACTTCACTGATCCTTCGCTTTGTTTTCCCTTACCTCACCCTAACACCTTTCAAATTACCTTATTAACATAAACCACTTGGTGCATTACACAGACCTTTAGTATTTGCAGCAGTTCTGGACAGGAGTGATGGTCACACAATAGCATCTGCAGCTGATTTACATTTATTTATCCAACAGTGTTTTCAAGTCTCTTGCCCAAAACCAAAACAGCCGCCCTGTGAGGGAATGCACCGGCAAAAGAATGCACACACACGAGGCTGCCTCAAGTCTTAATTGCAGAAAGGCCAGGAGGTTCAGGCTGAAGGTTCCCAGAGCAGCTCTAACCTCCTTCCCCTGTGTGTATCACGTTGTCACAATGGGGTCTTTCATTACATAATCGCACAGCATGGGCAATTCAGTCTGCTGTTCAACACGTAAAACCATCTCCTCATACGCTGCAAAGGATTTCCCCTTCTTTTCTGCCACCTCAAAATAACTTCTCTGCTAGATCTCTGGATCCTTAGGAGTGCTAATCACCATCTGAAAAACCCTACAGAACAAGTTACAAGGGAATGTGTGTGTCTAAGTAAGGACAAACTCACTCACTTCAGTTTATGGATGTGCCTGCGTGAGTTGCAGTACCCCAAACATGGAGGAGGGGGTTGATTCCAAGTTCTCCCAATTGTTGCATGATACACAGCAGTCAATAAAGTAGGATGCAGCACACCACTTTTCATGATGGCAAAAACCCCTAAACTGTTTTAAGATGGATTTGATGAGTTCATGAAGGGTGTTAGGTAAACTAGGGGATAATGACAGTCAAAGACTAGGTCTAGAGTCTGAAAATCCCAGCCCTGGGGTCCTCTTTTCCTCTCCACTAGTTTGGTTTATACATCAGTGACTCAGTTCCGTATCAGCAGTTCAGGTGTTCCTGCCATCTTTCAGCAGTTCTGGGTCAGCTGCCAGAACTGTTGCTCTGCTGGAGATTTCAAAAGCTCTCGGAAAAGATGTGAATTATTTTATTTGGGCAAACAACCAAAGCAAGCCTCTGGCTCTGCAGACAGCTTCCGCGGGTCTGACTTCTTCATCTGTCATGCATGGAATGCACAGGATGGGAGGTCTGGGTGTGAAAAAGAGGCTTCCTTTTTCCATATGGTTTATATATGTGCTCATGTGGGAAAGAAGAGAAACAAGAGAGTATGCCAACTTCAAATATTCCTAAGAGGCCAGAACATTAAAAAAACCCAACACCAACACTCCAACAAAAAACCCCAAACCAAATCCACAACAATAAAAAAAAGAACCACCAACAACAAAAAGAACAGATACTCTACACATCAGTAAACCTTTTAAAATGGTGATAATGTAGAAAAGTAAAGTGACAAATGTCTTCTTATTACAGTTAATAGCTCTGTTATAGCATGGCCTGCAACCTGTCTTAACTGTGCTAAATTCTCCACACAGACAAGGAAAGGGAGAGCCCTTGTTAGAGATTCTAACATGACTTTGGAAAGACAAATGTCAGAAGTTTTACAGATGGGAAAACATAGGTTTGAGGAAGGTTAAGTGACTTCTTGCAGGTCATGTACAAAGCCTGTGGCTGGCTGAGCTGGACCTGACACACATTTCTCAAGAGTGTGCCTTCACTGTCATGTAACTTCTTTCCGGGTCAACATGGGAACACATGTCCGCCTGTGCTTATATCTCATGTTCTTTCAGGAGTGAGCCAAATGGGCCTCTGCAAGAGGAAACCCAGGTGCTGTTTACAGGACAGTTCATTCTATGGTCCACTCCAGACAGCTGGTATAAACTGTAGGTACAAATGACACCAAACCTGAGTCCACCTTTACAGCATGCACTCAGCATGCTTTACACTCTCAACCACTCCAACAAAACTTCATGCTACATGCACTGCATGCAGTTCAAACCACTGAATTCCCCTGATGAAAACATCACTCCTGTGAGCTGCAATACAGTCCTTGTTATTGCATGTAATATGAATGGAAAGGAAAAGTACTTTGATTATTTCTAGGGCTAAAGATGTGAGGTCCATGGGAGGTGAAAAGGTATTCTGTGTGCATAGTTCTAGCCTTTTCTGGAGCAGATTAGCCGTGGGGACAATGGCTATAGGCCACGCCACACCACTTGGTCTGGGGCAAGGGAATTGGCTATGTGGGTGTGTTGACATCACCACATTGAATACTGAAAAAGCAGAAGAAGACCAAGTATTTTATTTTCACTAAATTGATGAGGAATGCATGTTAAAACTAATTTTGAGCCATTGGAAGGACACGAATTGAGAGATAAGCTACCTCACCCAAACCTAAGCCGTTAGCTTTGATATAAGTAAAACTCTGCTGATGCTGATGCTAAAAATTTAGATTCAAATTCAGATTTTTAACCTCTTCTTCTACATACAAATGCAGTACTGCTTTGATCATTCACAAAGTGAAAATGCAATACAATAGATGCGAGAGCCAGATAGGATCTGATTGCAAACACCCCCATTACCTCTCCAAACTGAGGGGTATTCAGATACTGCCTTTACCCGCCTTTGTTCCCCATCTCTGAATGTTAAAATGTCTCCACCTCAAAAACATTCCTGCAGATATGGAAACAAGACATGATGCATTAAAGAGTGTGGCTGTATCAAAGGAACTGGCCAGCAGGTCGATGGAGGTGATTCTCCCTCTCTACACTGCTCTGGTGAGGCTTCACCTGGAGTATTGTATCCAGTTCTGGAGTCCTCAACATAGGAAGGAGATGGAACTGTTGGGACGGGTCCAGAGGAGGGCCATGAAGATAATTAGAGGGTTGGAGCATTTCTCCTATGAAGACAAGCGGAGAGAGTTGGGGTTGTTCAGCCTGCAGAAAGAAGGCTTCCAGGAGATCTTATAGCGGCCTGACAGTACCTGAAGGGGCCTACAGGAAACCTGGGGAGGTACTTTTTAGAAGGGTGTGTAGCAAAAGGATGAGGGGGAATGGTTTTAAATTGGAAGGGGGTATCAGATTAGATATTAGGAACAGATTCATCCCTCTGAGGGCACTGGAACAAGTTGTCCAGGGAATTGGTGGCTGCCCCCTCCCTGGAAGTGTTAGAGGCCAGGTGGGACCTGGCCTTGAGTGACCTGGTCTAGTGAGAGGTGTCCCTGCCCATGGCACGGGGGTTGGAACTTGATAGTCTTTAAGGTCCCTTCTGGTCCAAATGATTCTGTGATTCTAGGAGTAAGAAGTAGTCAGTCTCCTAGGGAGTGATGTGCTAATTCTACAGTACTCTATAGCTCAAGCACTAAAATAGGATTAATTTATATCTGCTGATTATAAAAGGGAAAAAGACCAGACCTTATATTACTCAAAATAAATGACTGGATATTAGCCAGATATTTGAGCAAGTGCCTGTCTGCTTTATTAACTTGTGCTGCCTCTAACTCTCCAGGAAACATTCCCTAATGGCACTGCTGTGGCAAAAGAAATCCTTAATTTATTTAGTCAACATAGTCACTGACACCATGCTCCCAAGAACTGTAGGACACATCCCTTAGCATCAGGACTCCTTGCAACATTTTCAGCAGCTAAGCACTGTACCATGGGAATTTGTGGGCAGATCTCAGGAAGATTTGCATGTAATAACGTGCTCTTGCCCAAAATAGCCTGTGCATAATCCTAGCCCAGCAGCTTCATGAGATGTTATTACTAGAAATTAAGGTTGAAGCAAATTCAAGTTAAGCAAAATACTGAAAAAATTAATGAGGGTTGTAAAACTTTTTAATAGTGACTACATGTACAGTAGACTCTCTGTTGCTTGAAGATAATCAGAAAATCTTTCTTTAAGGTGTTAGTTGAGAGACTTAAGGTTTGAAGAATAGATTGTTGTTAAATCTTAGGTCACAGAGACTGGAAAACAAGCAGTTGTCACAGCTTTTTTGCAGCATAACATCAACATACCTATACATCAACACACTGGTTGTGCAGAATCTTCAAGATGCTGTCTATAAAAGTCTACACAAATGGAGGTATTGGTGCAAAAATACTGCATATAACATGACACAGTTATTCATGGACCATTTGTGCACAGGCAGTGAGGAAAACTTTTATCAAACATAATCCTTTTGGTTACAGTACTGTGATTAAATTTTACTCATTTAATGATATTTTATTCCCTATCTCAGGCCAACAGGCCACTTGGGCACTCCAGCAAAACCATAATATGTGAAAAGCACCTGTTTTAATAGAAGTTAGCTTTCTTCCCAGGAGATGAAGGGGGAAAAAAAGAGAGAATTGGTGAGTGCTGGTAGAACTGCCTCTTGTTTGAATTACTAACCTATGATGTAATGTACCTTGGCTCTCCCTTCCGGCTTGAGAGAGGTTCAGGCTGCTGCTCCAGCCTGCAGATCATTGGAGCAAGCACCATACAGACACGTGTGAGCTCATACGCAGGGAGAGGTTGTGGCTGAGGTCAGGGCAGTGTGCCTAACAAAGTGACACTGCAGCAGTGTCACTTTGTTAGGCATGATAAATCAGTGGTGTTGATGAGAGCTGTGGAACAGCAATTCAGGTAAGGTGCAACCCCATCTATTTCTTCCTGACTTTTCCCTCCCAAGCAATTAAAAATATTAGATAAATACCAAAAGTCAAAACTTCATCTAAAAAGCCACTTTGCAAGGCAGGGGCCCACACCACCTTGGCCAGGGGCCTTCTGTAACTGATCCTGTGTTTATTGACATGAATCTTCCAGGGGCCAGTGGCTAAGCCCAGAAGAACTCAGGGGGAGTCATTTCCAGTGTTTACATGAGGACAAGAATTCACACCTGAATGAGTGATCAGTAAGAACGTTCCTTTAAAGCTTTGCTTAGCACTGGTCTGACAGATTTCCATATGGTTCTTCCCCATTATGGAAGCTGTACAGAGGCAGTGTAAAGCTATCTCAATGCTACTTTTAAAACTATCCCTAGGGTTCAGATATCCATAGGTCACGCAGTCTGCCTCGCTGCAGAATATGCTGCAGTTGGAGTGGTTAGTGCTTGTTATTGAACAACTGCCTGCTACAACTGGATGGAGCACAGAGCAGCCAAGGAGACTAAGGACAAATAGAGTTTTGTTTATCACAGATTTGAACTACTGAATTATAAGTGAAAGGCTCCATATGTTAGTGCTAATCCCTCTCATCACTTCTCCCCTTTGATAAAATGCTCCAGTAATCTCTCTTTTGGTGGTGTTTCTGAAGTCAGCTCGATGGACCCCATGTGTATCAAATGCAGTGTGATTTGTCTTTGTCAAGTAAACAGTGCTGAGAAGGCTACTCTGGTGTTGGCCTCTTCAGACAGTAATGCTAACATGCTGTCAGAAAGTAGAAGCTCTGAATGAACAACTAGAAGAGAAGCAAGCCACTGAAGCTGGACAGCAGACACACTATAAGTCCTAATGGGACCAAAGAACAGAACGGATGAACTAAAAATGGAAAAATGGGCTTCTTTTACACTGTCAAATTCTGTGATAAATGGCTAGAAGATAGTAAGAGTTGCAGTACCTGCTCATTTCACAGAATCACAGAATATTAGGAGCTGGAAGAGACCTCGAAAATCACTCAGTCCAACCCCCCTACCTGAACAGGATCATCTCCTAGGACTTAAAAGAGAGTACTTATTACATTAGAACTATTGGAGCATTGTATGAATCAATGGCACATAATTGCCTGTACCAAAAGAGCCACAGAGGACATTCCAGAGTCAAGTAACAAGTGTGACTAGAAGCAGAAGGTTTCTGTACAGAGGGAGACTGAGGCTGCTGATATCAGAATGAAGATGCTCAAGAAAAATCAGGGAATGATTCAGAAATATTGTACCATTACTGAATACTGGATCACTGACACAGCAGCTCTGTAAATCCATAACATCAGTTTTGTGTACCACAGATCTAATTCTGCTGCTGTCACATATGTGCAGTGATTTTGAGGACTGTTAAGATGGGATGGGGAAAATTTGGTCCAGATTAATACCAACCAGAAAAAGTAAGTGGGATTCCGGAGAGGCCAAGTCCGGTTCACATCTCAGAAGAAGAACCCAGGCAGTCACTGAGGTTGTCTCTGAGGCCAGGAACCTGATGGGATACAGGAAGGAGTTAGAAATTTCCCTAAAAAACACACAGGACCAGAGGGTGTGGTTGACAGAAAATGCTATGAAGTACATTGTGCTGGGCATAACCAGTTTCTCACTAGTGGAGGGAAAGGTGGAAAGACATAATTTCAATCAATAGCTATTTCTTTAGAATTGACCACTGAGACTCTAAGAGTTTTCCTGAAGAAATTAATAGTTGTTATATATGGATACAAAATACCAGAATAAGTTTAAGCAATCCCATGTGGCAGTTCTTAAATTTTTTGGAAATAAAAACCAGCTTACAGAAGACCAAAGGAAGTACAAGTGATGAGAGAAATGTGTTTGTCAAGCGGACTGCCTGTGATTTCACAGGATATTTTGCAAGAATTAAAACAAATCAAAATTTAAAACATTTTGATAATTGCTGAAGTCAGATAAGTCAAGTTCTGTACCAAGTTACACCAGTTACTATGTTACTGTTCTCTTCTTGTGTGTCTCTCCTGTGGTACAGGTATGACTGAATGGAAGATAAACCAATCCAGCAAAACTTGCTTCTTGCCAAGCTTCCTAGTAAATGTTTTACAAACTTTGCCAGCAAGAGGAAAAGGAAGAGTCACTGCACGATTTTTACAAGGGAAAATAGTCTCTTTTGGAAGAGTTCATTGACAGCAGTGGAACCAATTCAGCTTAACTAGTTCAAATGGGAATCCTACCTTGAAAGCTGGAGAGGGGCTATTTACAAGGGTATATAGTGGTCAGGACAAGGAGAGATTCATATAAGATATAAGCGAGAAATTCTTCCCTGTGAGGGTGGTGAGACCCTGGCACAGGCTGCCACCTCCCTGGCAGTGTTCAAGACCAGGCTGGATGGGGCTTTGGGCAACATGGGTTAGTGGATGGTGTCCCTGCCCATGGCAGGAACTAGATGGGCTTTGAGGTCCCTCTGAAGCCAAACCATTCTGTGATTCTAAAATAAAATAGCATTCTACTGTCCAAACACAGCTGAAAGGAGCTGCTATGTAGTACACTGCATCATTACCAGACAGCCTGTGTATAATATATACAACCCTACCTATAGCAACAGCCCTGAATATCATGGTCCAAATTACCTCATCTGTTACATGTGTGCAGTGATTTTTAGGGCTTTAAGATGAGGATATTTGGCCCAAAATAAGATAAAACTGATGATTTGAGCATTTTGCCTCCTTCTGCACAAAACAGATTTGCTCACTGCAAAGCAGCTGCCTTTCAAATGCCTACACAGCTTAGACCATACAGTAGTGTAATTCCTCGCCAGTGAAGTCAGGCTGTAACCATGGCAACTGTGAGTGTAAATCTCAGCTGTATGAAAAGGTCCTGGCTGATAGAGCAGATATGTGCTGGTGTGGGTGTATACATAAAGCAAGAAAACGTATGGCCTAGTGGGGGGAACGAGGGAGAGCACAAGAGCCCACTGAAACCTTTACCACAGCAACACTGGGTAAGCCGCCAGCTGGATGTCAGCATTGCAGGCACCCTAAAGGACACCGTGGAGGACAGGCTGGGGCGGTGGGAGTGTCACAGGATGAGGAGGCAGACAGGATGGGAAGGGATAATCCGGTAAAGGAACTTCACCCAGTGTGGGCTGGCTCTGGGATAATACACTGGTGTTGTCCCTGAGGGGGAAAACTACTAATTCCAGTCTGACCTTGGTGTAACCATTACAGTTGTCTCACAGACGACAGCTCTTTCACTCCAGTGTCCGGAATGGCTGGAGCCCAGGAGCTGGCAGCACATGTATCTATAGAGATGGAGAAAGGGACAATCTCCCTTTAATCATTCTAAGTCTGGCATTAGGTCATGCTTTTCTTCATTCTTTTCCAGGGAAACTGGTTCATTCCCTCCTTTCATTATAATAAATGAATGTGTGATTGATGATCACTGAGCCTGCTTTCTCCCACATATTCAAAGATTAGCTATAGCACTGGCTACTGCCAGCACAGCATATGCTCATGTGTTGCAACCTTAAATCTCCAGGATCCTTTTTTAAGGCCAAGAAGCTCATTTTCATGGCCAAGTCAGCCACTGGCCTCTCTACTGCTGCAAAGGCACAAGCACAGCAATGATTTTGCAAAGAGGGGTTTTACCTAGGAGTCAAGCTGTGGCACACCCAGTTGTCCCAGGGAGGCTGCTGAGTGATGAGGGGGCAACAACACAGTGATTTACACAATGGCAGGTGCAGCCAAACATGGGGAAGATTGAGATTAGAATTAACTGTGTAATTCAAACCCATCCTTATACTATCCAGATACTCTAGTATGCTTTGAGAATGGTGGGTTTCTCCAGAGATTAAGTCCATTTTGAAGAGGGTGCTGAACTGAATCCAAACAGAAAACCATTTTGAGCTGATAATTTTTCATCTCAGACCACACAGAAACTGTTATTGCAATGATTTTGCTGAAGCTGAGCCAGGATGAGCAAACATTGATTCTTCTGGTTGAGAATAATACATCAGATTTGATATATTATTCCAGACCTTCAACAGGGACCTCCTTGCATAGCTACAGATTGTTTCTAGCAGGGTCTAAACCTCGCAACGTTAGCCATTCATCAGCTTTCCCATCTGTCCCGGGACATGCAACTTTCCCAAATGTGTGCTGTGATGCTGCTTGTCTCTGCAGACCTTTGCACCAGGCTATTCACCACAGCAGCTTTTTCACCTGCCAAAACAGATGTTCCTTGCCACAGAAACTTGCAGATATTTTTATTCCTCTGTGTGAAATGTCCAGTGGGACTGCTGAGATGCTTCTGTGCCTGCTCCTTCCAACCCAAGCACTTGAGATACAGCTTAGATCCCAGGTGCACATGTGTAAGTTTACATGCTGTACAGACCCAGGTTAATCAGGGAAGGCAATGAAGTCTCTAGTCCTTTGCACCTGGTGAGCCTGATTTTCCCTTCCCTGCCAAAATACTTTCACTATCCACTGTTGTGCTGCAGCTTCACTCCAAGTGTTCTGTTCAACAAGGGATTTAGGAAGGTAGAGAGAAGCAGCCATAGAGTAGTGCCTGAAATTTAAGTAGTACTGCAGACCTAGCATATAAGCAGATTAACAAGCTCTTCCCTACCTTGAGGCTCAGCATGTAAAGCCATCCTCACTGCCACTGCAAACTTCTGAGGATGAAGAGGACAGTTGGGAAACCAGAGGACTATAGTAAGCCACAGGATTGTATCCATCAGGCTGCCCTAAACCAGAATTATCCTTGTATGCCCAGACCTGTGCCTTCTGTATGGCACAAGATGCTGCAGGGACCACCAGGCCACCACTGTCAGGTGACCAGAAACCCTAGAGTTCTACAATGACATGAACAATAGCTCATAGGAGTTGTAAGAGCTGAAAGTTCTGTAAAGGAAGCAACATGTTAAATTTGAATGATTCAGTTTCATACTGAGACTCTTACTTCTGGGATATTTCCTTCCTCTTTCCCTACACGCACAGGTTTCCTTTTAAGAAATCTCCTCCTTAAAGACCAACTTTGTTTTACAGTGAAACAGGAGCACAGAGCTGGAGACTGTGCAATTGGAAAGATCAAACTACAAGATTTGTTTTGTAAGTTATTTGATATATAATGAATTGCAAATTTGGTAGAGCACCAGCTGGAAACAGCTAAGCCTTTTGCCAGGAAGAGATGGGAAAGAACAGCTATGAAATAAGTCAACAACGCAGATCTCCTGGAGAGAGGGCTTCTGGCACAGCAGGGCAACATAAGTGAGCATGCTATATATAGAACTGGTCCTTGGGTGAATACACAGATCTTAAAGATGACCTCAAACAGAACCCCAGATCAGATACACAGAGAAACATATAGGAAGGCTGTGTGGTTTGAAGACTGGGCTGAGAGCCAGGAGTTTCCAGTTTCCCTCTTCCCTGGTTCAGTTTGTCTGTGTATACCGATGGCCCCCAGCCTTTGTTGACACACAGGCAACGATACCGAGGAAGTCATGCACAGGCAAATCATGCACAGCTCTTTTTGTCAGCCAGCCATGCCAGAGGCCCTGGGGATCCTTGTCTCAGGCTGCGGGGTCTCCACAGCAGAGGCCGTGTTTTGCTTTAGGCACAGGCCCCTTCAAACAGTTGGCCTTACGTCTAGTTGGCCACTAGACGTAACTGCACTCTCGTGTACCATGCTCTCCTGTCCCACACCAAACATCATGGTACTCCCCAAGAAGGAAGAGTATCAGAATTTAAAGTATTAACCATTTAGACTGAAAAAAGAAATGAGGGATTTTTAATACCTCAGCTATAGGCCTTTAGTTGCGGACCTTTTCTTGTGTTTAGGGCCTAAAATCTCCCCCTACATTCTGACGTACCATTTTGCTGTAAAAATATTAGATGCTTACATTTATGCTAGATCCTGGAGGATCAAGAGAATATGTAGGAGTGATTTATTTTTGCAGTGTTTGTTCTCACACTGACCCACAATGTTTGTTTACCTTTTCTGGTGGGGAAGGAGAACTGAATTCTGTGTTTTAGAAGCAATGAAGTTGCTAATGGAGAGGGATTTAAAAGATGCCCCCTGGCATCATGGCTGTTCCATAGAACAGATATGCTTTTAGATTCAGTTCTTCAAAAACTTGTGATTCATTCTCTACAACGATCCTTAAAAACTATGATATGGTGACAAATCATGAGTATTGGGCCAATGCTTAGCTTCTTAAGTATTTTTCCCCAGTCTTTCTCCAGGCTTCATTAAGGGAACATTAAGATAGTTCTCAGAATCTGTTATTTTTTAATAAAAATTACACATGACTTCAGAAAGACTGATTTTTGTATTCCATAATATACTTCAGCTTCAGGAATAATTGAGAGAAGACATACTTGTACCAGTTTATATATTCGTTCTCTGCATACTGGATGTCAAATTATTTGCCATGTCTCCTCAAGAGCTAAAAGAAGTTGGGTCCAATTTACACCTCTAAAGAACCCTTCAAAGGTTTTGGTTTTTTTTTTGTCTGATTTATTCATTGTTCTTTCCATAAATTCAGAAAAAAAAACTCCGAAGTTCAAGCATTTTTAGTGTCAGGAACTCTGCACGTAACATTTGAGGCAAGGACTAGATAACTCCTCTACCTTTTCTTGGGGAAAGAGGATGGTGTTAGTATTTTACAAAATAGTTTGATTCACTTCACCCCAAAATTGTAAAAAAAAAAATTACTTGGTATAATGACTTTGTAAGACTCTTTCCCTGCTTCTCCCCACTTCAGTAAGGCTAATTTCCACTCTGTGAAAGGTTTCCTATGCACACCTCTGCATAAGCGATAGCATTGCTGATGAAACAAATAGAGACTTTCTTTCCTTCATGAAGGCATTTTTGGACCTTTTTTCTCTTCTCAGCTGCAGAAAACTAGTAGAAAAAATAATTATCTTTGAGTTTTCTATCAGGTTCAAAAGTTTACCAGGTGAAACTGAAAAACTGGGTTAGGAAAAATAGCCTACTAACTCTGCTGGGAAAAAAAAAATCAACCCACTCCCCCCCAAACTTCTTTTACCTCAAAGTAAGAAAAAGATTATGCCAGGGAGAATTTGTCTGAGGAAACTAAAGTGACTGAGGGTAGATTAGGAGATCAACCACAGCACACAAGTAATTTAGCCAATTTTTAAGCACAGGGAACAAGGTGATGAGGGCGTCCAACTCCATGGTCCCAGATGTATTTCTATAATTTCTGACATGGACAGATGTACTGCTGATATTAAACCCAAAATCCGCATTCTCCTTCACAGACTTTTTTTTTAAAGAGTTTAAATATTTCACCCAAGGTGGAATTCACAGTGGATGTCTCACCCTTGGTGCTGTGATTTCTTAATTTCAAATCAAAATTATTTCAATTAACTTCAGCACAAATAAAGGCAATGAAAGCTAAGGATGTGGCATTGTCTTCCTGCATGACTCAAACCAAACAACTTTTAATTCTTTCCAATTAAAATATTTCAAGCCACTGGAACACAGTGTAGTCTGGTTCTTTAGTGCATTTGGGATTAAAAATAGCCAAGATACTTCATTTTTTCAATAGTCTTCTATATTGTAGAGCTAATTTTTTTCCTCCTAATAAAAAGTTAATTAAAGTCTGCTGGACACAGTTTGGACTCATTTCATAATGCAGAACAGCACGTGAAGCACATCTCTGCCACAAAAAAAAACAACCTCAGTTCTCTCTGTTCCTTTTCTCTTTTGGCTTAGTTTGCTTTAGTAAGGGAAATTTCATCATGTGAAATGTGCAGCAGGATAATTTCTGCACTCTGCATTCCCCAATCTTCCTTATCCAGTCACATACATTTCAAAGAAGTGTCCCCATTCCTCAGGGATGTTCCTTTCAAGTGAGCCAAACCTTCTGCTTTGGCACAGTCACACTAGAAAACTGGGTGATGAAGCCTAGAGCTGCACTCTGATCTCATACACTTTGTTGTCTTGAGATATTCAAGACAGCTGTCCTGTACTCCTAGAAAAATGACTTGGCAGAGAAGAAGGAGACATCTCGTACTTCTGCTATCTCCCAGGCTGATTTTCTCCAACTGACTTGACTCCCAGAAAGACTCCATGTAGGGAGGTGCAGCCCGAAGTCCATTCAACCCATCACTGCTGTCAAAAGGTGTCGTGAAATATGCTTGACACCACTGGCAACCTGCATATTCTCATGGTAGATAGCAACACAGCAACAAATCTCTTTAGTGCACCAAACTAACTCTCCATTACCATGTGCAAAAGAGCTTTTCTCCACTGAACAGAACAAAAATCAAGGAGTCCCAGTGTAGAGCACAGAGAAATGTGTATGCAAGAGAAAGTATGTGTATACCTTATTTGACACCTATTAGCAGTAGTGTCATAACTGAAGTGTCACTGTAGCCCAATGACCAGTCCATTGAGTACTTCCAGTGTGACCTTCATTTTTTCATCCTCAGATTTCCAAGCAGCTTTCAAAGGGAAGGGAAATTCCTTTTTTTCAGATATCAAGATACCTTATAGAGGAAGAAACTGATGCATGCTGAGATATCACTAAAAAGACAATTTGGGCAACAATATAGTGGCACATTCTGAGCAGCTCACAATCTCAGGAAGACCAGTATTATGCTCTCATCTTTTTGAAACTAGAAGGAAAACNTCACAATCTCAGGAAGACCAGTATTATGCTCTCATCTTTTTGAAACTAGAAGAAGGAAAACAAAAAGTTCTTTCTTCTTTTCTTTCTTTCCTTTTTCCCCCCTTTTATTTTCATCTGTAAACCCATCATAGGTCAGTCAATCTGTGCTTTCAGTAACAAAAACAAATGATCATCTGGTTCTTCATCAGCTGTGCAGTACATACTCTACCAGTTACTGTCATTTCCTAACTCTTCAAAGGATTTAGTACCCCCTTATTCACCCCTTCCAAAACAGAACAATAAGGCCTGTAGAGACCAAAATTATTCAACTACATAGTAGAGTTTCCTCAATAAAAACCAGCTGGTACAGCACAAAACACCACCAGAGCCAGGGACTAGCATGCTATTTGCAGCCCTGTGTCCTCAGTAGGAAGAGCTATGTTGCTTTATTTAAGCAGACTACAAATCAGCATGAGTCACGAGATGGGAAAAGTAGGTAATTAAGACATAGCCCCTTGCAGCCTTCTACAGCTCTTCTGCTGAGTTTTAACTCCAGTGTGATCATGACTACTAGAGGCAGGCAGCTGGTGTAAAGCATTTCCAGGTGCCTTAGATGGAGGACAGTCAAAACCTCTATCTTCCATAATCATCATAAATAAAACTTTCACTTTTTTATGGAGTCAGAATGAGAATTGTCTTTAATTAAATCCTGTGATATAAATACTGGATTATTTTTCCCAGCCTTAACAATAAGACACTAAAAAGACCTGTTCAGAGGTTATTGATCTTACAGCAAGCTATCTGACCAATTATGAAAATAAGGGTTGTCTTCTCTCACCACTTTTTCCCCTAATAATATCTCATGATGGTTTCATTCTGGAAGAACAAATGTGCTTTTAGTCATCTATTCATTCACACATAGGACAACTTGAGTTCCAAAATCACAGAATTGTAGGGGTTGGAAGAGACCTCAAGAGAACATCAAATCCAACCCCCCTGCCAAAGCAGGTTCCCTAGAGCAGGTCGCACAGGTCAGCGTCCAGGTGGGTATTGAATATCTCCAGAGAAGGAGACTCCACAACCCCCCTGGGCAGCCTGTTCCAGTGCTGCATCACCCTCACCGTGAAGA
Source organism: Heliornis fulica (assembly GCA_013399135.1). Classification (NCBI taxonomy): domain Eukaryota; kingdom Metazoa; phylum Chordata; class Aves; order Gruiformes; family Heliornithidae; genus Heliornis; species Heliornis fulica. The sequence goes on along the minus strand of VXBZ01000283.1, from coordinate 490,301 downwards.
AGTTCTTTCTCACATCAGTGCGGAACCTCCTGTGGTCCAACTTGTGGCCATTTCCCCTTGTCCTGTCCCCACAGGCCACTGAGAAGAGGTTGGGGCCACCTCCCTTTGTCTCCCACACTTCAGATATTGATAAACATGGATGAGATCCCCTCTCAGTCTTCTCGAGGCTGAACAGCCCCAGCTCACTCAGCCTTTCCTCATAGGGGAGATGCTCCAGGCCCTTAATCATCTTTGTGGCCTCTGCTGGACTCTCTCCAGGAGATCCCTGTCTGTTTTGTACCAGGGAGCCCAGAACTGGACACAGGACTCCAGGTGAGGCCACTGGACACTATTCCCTCATCAAGGTCATCGATGAAGAGTTAACAGTGATGTTATCAAGCTGCCAGGTGAGATGTGCCAAGAGTCATTCTGAGGCCAGAGGTGATCATGAGATGGATAAATCTAAATTGAAACTGAAGGTCACTTATCCTCATGTGACCAATAAGAGAATTAATGCATAATAATCCAAAAGTATAATACAAGAGTATTTTGTATATGTAGCCACTCAGCCACTAATTATGGATGAGACTACTGCTTCCAAAACCATCAACTACAGTCCCCTTCTGTGACTGGCAAAGAGAGAGCTTGTTCTGCAGATGTAATGATTGCTGCTTGGTATCATGATGTCAACACATAGGGTTCCTCTGAGCAGAAAGCCAGCCTTCTGGTCATGAGAGATACTCCTGTTCTCTTTTCAGAAACTACAAGAAATCACCTCTAAGGTTGGGACCAGAACAGAACTCAGAACAGTTCTACCTTCTGTAGGTAGCCTGGCCTCTGGTCCCCGTTCATTCAAACCACTATGGTTTAGGATTCAGATAAAAGGTTTCAGTTTCTTTTTCTGTACTATGGCAGAGAGGTTTAGTTTGGTGTCACAAAACCTCACTGGTTTTGGTTTTGATCCATTCCTTCAGTACTCAATGGCTGGTACCGGTGCTCCTTTATAGCTAAGCCCCAGTGGTTGGATGGGTAAGGTGGTAAAATTTCAATTTTAAATAAATTACTTTTATAAAATACATAGGAAGTTGGAAATTGCCTTTTACTCTAAATGATGCCAATTTTGGCTGCTGATGCAGTACAGCTTGTCAAAAAGAGGTCGATGACCTCATATCTCTGATGTTCTAAAATGGGAGCTACAGTCCCTGCTTTTACATTAACCTTAACAGGTTTTTCCAACAGTGGAGAGCATATGATGATTGGTTTCTCTTATTTGCTTGTATAAAAACAGTTCAGTGATGTATTTCTTGAAATTCACTGCCATCTAGAAAATCCTGTCACAGTCCTAACTCTGGATAAGACCTCTTAGAAGAAACCCATGAAGTTTCAATCATCCATTTAAAAGCAGAAGTTTTTATAATAGCAAAGGGAAGAGGCAAAGGTCAGAACCCGACTGAGGCAGAAGTTCGTTGTGGTCAGAAGAATTATGCCACAAAGTTGTCTCCTCTTCAGAAAAGTTGTTTTTGATGTTTTTTAACCAGTGGAGAAGTTGTCTCTCTTGTGGTAGGCCCTTAGGACTTTGGTCAGCCGCAGTTTTGCAACCAGCACCATCCTATGGTTAGATGATATAAATACCAAGCTTGAGAAAACAGTAGAGCAGAGACAAGCTCTAGGAGCAGGGCTTGGCTTTTCTATAAATACAGCCCAGTTATTTCTAATACACAGAAGACAGCTTTCAACAAATACATCTAGGAACTGGGCAGTCATCAGACCAAATGTTAAAAAAAAATTGTTCCCTAGCAAAACTTTGGGTTTGTCGTTTCTTCTGGCTATTAGAAAAAATTTCCACCTTCTCAGAAATAACTTCTCTGCCTCCTGACAGGTTCTTTCACAACACTGTTGACTCAGTGTACCACTGAAATGCCTATAAATACTCAGATGCGCTTAGCGTGTATAGACAGGTTTTTATCTGTAGGGCTCGACACGCTCAGCAAAGGAAGGAAGAAGCCAATTTTCATCCTCCAGATGGGGAAGATTCTTATCTCACTGAAGATTTTTATATCAAGCCAGCAGCTCTTACCTCAGCTAGCTCATACCTGCTCTGCTGAGCAGCACCACTTACGACAGCCTGTTTGTGTAGCACAGCATGGACAAGCACAACTTGGCTGCAGAAAAGCCAAGTAGGTGGATTCTTGAGATTGGCAGCAAGAGTGACCAGTGTCTAAGAAAGATTTTAAAATGAGAATTTGCTAAATATAAGGTAAGGGAGAAGTTAAATAAAAAAGGAAAGATTAAACTGTCATGTCCAGGGCAGGGAGACAAGAGATCCCTTTCTCACTGGAATAGAAACTGAGTAGACTGCAGTGAATGTGAAAGGCAGCAGCTTACAAACTACTCAAATGAGATTATTTCCTCACATCTTCACTGCTTTTGTCTGCCTGCAGAGCTGGGTTTGGGGAGTCTTTGGACCTAGTTAGATTCCTTTTGAAGGAGCTAGAAACACAGGTAAAGGCATTTTTAGTGTAACTTCTTTACTTACAGAGGTCCCGTTGAACTGCATTCCTGAATGGAATAGTGAAAAGCTACCAGTATGTATTTTCCAATAGAAATGTCTTCTTAATGCCTCACTTATTCACAAGTACATAGCTCTTTCTTGGTTTCCATCTTTCTTTGATGTGTCTGTTTATTATATTGCTTCCTCAGCTGCAGCAGCACCATTTTTTTCCAGCACTGGAAACTGGAAAACTGAATAGGATAAATTCTTTAAGTCCTTTTTGCTTCGGTGATTGACCTGTCTGAATTACAGCTAAGCTCATACCAGACAAAACCTTGGGTCATGATACAGAAACACTCAGCTGGTATACTTTGACAAGAAGCATGTAATCTCAAAATATCCCATTGGATCGAGTTTGCAATCATTTTCTTTCTCTCCTACCACTGGCAGCAAGAACAAGCACTTTATCTTCCCAGACTTGACATTCTTATCCACCCTCTGGGAATTCACTGTCATCCAAAGTCACCCCAAGAGCAAAAGGTGAACTGCAAGAAATACTTATTAACTTCTACAGAATGCAAAGCATTGAACTGCCTAACATTGCTTTAACTCACCGATGTAATTTATCTCCGAACGGGACCAATATTTTTGCACTGAGTACTTGATAAGGAGTTGTCATTCACAAAATTAGTCACTGTGAGCTATAGAGGGGCTCTAGATGATAACCTGTGGTGACAGTGATACTGGTTTATCCTGCTTTATCCCAACAGGCTGATAAAGCAAAGGTCATTAGATAGTCTAGTTCCCCAACAGTCTGGTGCTCGCTTCCCTGTCGGCAGTCTTCCCTCCCAGATTTTCACAGAAGGAGCCTTCTTCATATGAGGTACAAAGTCCCTGATGTTTGGAGTCCATTAGCTTGGTTAGAAGCTAGACTAGAAGGTGACAATGCTGTGAGCTAAAGCATGAGCTGCACGGGGGACTGCTTTAGCAGCACAGAACGGAGGAGTTAGATCAGCTCAGCCTACAGAGCAGGCGTGCGGCAGATGAGTCCATGGACCAGTTGGAGAGGGTCCAGAGGAGGGCCACAAAGATGATAAAGTGGTTGGAGCACCTTTCCTATGAGGACAGGCTGAGAGAATTGGGGCTGTTCAGCCTGGAGAAGAGGAGGAGGCTCCGGGGAGACCTTCTAGCGGTCTGCCAGTACCTCAAGGGGACCTACAAGAAAGATGGGGAGAGGCTGTTCAGTAGGGCCTGTTGTGACAGGACAAGGGGTGATGGCTTTAAAATAGAGGGAGGGAGATTTAAATTGGATATTAAAAAAAGTTCTTTCCTGTGAGAGTTGTGGAGCACTGGAACAGGTTGCCAGGGGGGTGGTGGATGCCCCATCCCTGGAGACATTCAAGGCCAGGTTGGATGAGGCCCTGAGCAACCTGATCTAGTTGGGGGTGTCCCTGCTTCTTGCAGGGGGGTTGGACTAGATGATCTCTGGAAGTCACTTCCAACTCTAATCATTCTATAATTCTATGATTCTATGAGTCTTCTAGGATTGGAATATGTCAGTCTGCTACACAGACATTGGTAGGACTCAAGGTAGACCAAACCAACGCTGAAGCAAAGGTGCCACACTATCAACTGCCCCTTTTCTTCATCTGTAAGATGGATCTATTAATGAATTAATGTTTGTGAGTGCTCTGCATCTGCAGAGATTATGTCTATTCTGAAGTTAAATAACAGCACACCCTTCAGTGCCCTGTGTGCTGACTAACCAGTGTCAGATGCTGGAGGGGACAAGAGGTTGGTTCTAGGCAAGGAGGGGTTTTCTCTTGCATAGTTATTAGATCAATCATTTTCTCAGCCACATCAGGCAAATTTAGCTCAGTGGTATAGTTGGAGTTGAAAGGCTGTGGCTTTTGCCTTCATTGTCTCAGTTTTGGCACAAAGAGATAATGAATTTCACTAACCAACAGTACATGTATTCATCAGTGTTGTCTGCTCTTGACCATGGGAGTTAACCTGATTTTTTAATCCTCCCTTTCAGCAGTTTTTCAAACAGGGGTGAGGAAAAGAAGTTGACTCTCAGGAAGGATTCTAAAAATCATTCCCTCCCTGCCCCCCTTCCCCCCCAAATAAACAGCAGAAAAATTACGCTTTGCCTAAGTCCTCAAACAGCTTTGATTTTGCTCAGATGTTATGAAGGAACTTCATAATAACAGAAGTAGAATTAGTTTACATTCTTTCATTTTTTCTGAGGCATTGAAAATATTAACTCTGGCTCTGCCTGAGTAGCATTTAATGTCAGTATCTCATCACTTGAGCCAAGTGCAATGCTGACTTTCAAAGCAGGCTACAGTCTAAGAAATGACTCTGTGAAAGTGATACCAGGGTACTTTTATGTTAACTGTTGTTTATTCCTCACAGAAAAGATAAGGGCAGAGGAGGTTTATTTATCTTTTTTTTTTATCTGCCAGTATTAAAAACCTTGGAAATTCTACCAGAAATTACTTAAGGGAGATCAGCTGAAAACTCGATGAAGAAGGCACACAAGTGCTAACTTATACTGCTGTAGCAGGAGTGGCTGGATGTCACTAATAGAAGAAAAACTCAGTAGGCCAATTTTGTCCTCATCATACCAAGATCTGCCAACACACAAAACCAAACCTCAAATTCTGTCAGTGCCACCTTCCCCGTGTAACTGACATTTACAAAGATAACTTTTCATCAGGGTTAGAAGCAATGCTTTTCACTTTTACTCATCCTTTCCTTTTTGTCAGAGGAAGTCAGGACAAGCAGCCTTCATTCTGTGTGGGGTTTGTTAGGGCATGTAAAGTACCTTCCTACCCACATTAGAGCTTCATTTGACCCCACGGCTTGATGAAGAAAATGAGAGCACACAAGGCCTCCGATGAAAGGGTTGCCCACTCACCACTAAACAAACTAAGAAGGAACGAAAAGACACAAGGTCTTTTTACTTTTTACCACCTCCACACACGCCCCTTTCCAGCAGAAAGGGCATCAGGCACAAACAGCCTCAGTATGAGAGCGTTCAGGCTTTTATGTCATTAGTTGTGAAGATGAGGGCTGCCGGCAAGTATTTGAAGGTGGGCTAATCACCCTCAAAGATCATGGCCACTGCTTCCTTCTGCCGGGTAAAATAGCAAAGAAAAAGGAAGTTAATTTGCAATGAAAATATTTGGCAGGGATGCTTCCTGAAATAGTCTATTTACCTAAAAGAGCACTGTTATATATTTTGAAGCCAGCACCAGCTAATTAAACAATTAAAGGTTGCAGAACTTGCCCTGAATATAGGGTCAGGTGGTGAAAGGCTCTTTTGTAAATGAGGTAAGCTGCTATGGCTAGACAGAAAGCAAACTACATGCATGATCACAAGCCCTCAAAACTAGTCCCATGTAAAGGACTTTTAGAAAAGCAGGGAAAAAAAAATCCCACCCCAACAAACCAACCAAAGCCCCAAACAGGGAGCCATTCAGCTTTCAGATCAGTTGGGAACAAATTCTCTTGCTTTTGAGAACTTTTTTTTTTTTCCTGCCAATAGCAACAAGATGAAAACGAAAGGGCTCTTTAAAACAGTTATTTCAAATTTGCATAGTGCAGACCTACCATCCTAGGTGAGATCAAAGGCATGACTCCACATGATACTTCCTTCTCAAGGTGGCTGGAGATCAGAATGAGAACACCCGAGACCGAGTTACACAATGTAAGAAAAGACAACTGCAAACTTTTAAATGGCAGTCAGAAACAGCCTGGTTCTGTCACTGAGTTTAGATGCAAGAGAGAAGAGAAAAGACAAGTCAACAACAACTACCTGAACTCCTAAATGAGAGGCCAATTATCCACACCTTAGCACCTGGCATAAATTGGGCACCTCAGAGGTAGATGGCAGGACGTGTTCAATAAATATGAAAGTTGGGTTATGAGAACTGGCCACTCTGATGGAAAGAGTAGAAAAGCCAAGCAAAGCATCTGCACTGAAAAGGCTCACCTGTACCGATGGATGGCAACTACAGCTGCCTTAGCATCCTGTGGCAGCAGGAATTAAGACTGTAAAAGAAGTGGTTTTCTTGTCCCATGAGCAAGCTGAAAGTATTTCCAAGCAGAATTACCAGTCAAGGGACCAGACAATATTCATGCACCATAACTATTATTAAAACATTTTCTACCTGAAATGCTAAAACATTTCATTTTGATACTCTTTAAGTGCTCTAATGAGGTTGTGAGCATATGCAGTTTTAGAAAAATGTTATCCTGATTACCTTTTCAAAGGCAAGCCATTTCACACTTGAAAAACAATTTTTTAAATTTTTTTAAAATTGCATTTTTGATGCATTTTTTTTCCTCTACCACGAGCCAGGGACACTTGAAAGCAATTCTTTTCAAGTTCTTATGAGAACTTCCCAGCAAAATGAAACATTTAAACCTGGCCTTCTGTGGAGAGGCTGCAGTTCCCTCTCATCACTATCAGACATACCATTTTAACAAGACCAATCTCTGAGGATATTCTCCTTTCTCCTTATGCAAGATCTTACCAAAATAAGGGGTTCTAGCACCAGCCCTTCCTAAAGCAGTACAGCCCTGCCTACCTCTGGTTTGGTTATTTAAGCGTGCCCTATGCTTTCTAGGACCATAACTAAACCCCAGTAAGGTAGGCACAAGCCTTCCTTCTGTGCAGCTCATTGAAGAGAGTTCTTTCTGCAGGGTCTTTGTGCTGGACCTTGAAACCCTGTCCACTCTGCCCAAATGCTAATAATCCCATGGTGTTTTCCAGACTTATCAGGGTTGTCCTTAAACAAAATCTCACTTCATTTTCCCTTTTTAGGCAGAAAGCCCAGAGCTAATTGGATGCATTCTCTCTCTTCTTCAGTGACTAAATGTAATGCTGATGTGTGCATATAATGTGGGAATCACGGTAATCACAGGCATGCAGATTTCAAAGCCAAGAGTGCTGGTTGTGATGACCTAGTCTGATCCACAGTGTAACACAAGGCATAGAGTTTCTGCCAGTGATTCCTGCCTCAAGCCCATGATTTTGCACCTCGGTTCCCATCTGTATAAACTGAGTTGCAGCTTCCAGACACAGGGTTTGTTATGCCTCTCTCTGCTGCATAAAAGCGTTCTTTGTTCCCAGAAACCTTTTACCACACTAAAGTCTTGTGGGCTCTGACCAAACCACCTCCTCACCTCCTCTCTGCTAAAACAGATAGATTGAGCCTCTTATGTCTCTACTCCCAAGGTAAGCTTTCCAGGCTTTGAATTATTCTATAAAAAGACCACATAGACCTACGCCGCTGGTATCTCACACAAATCTTGACGATACGAGGCTCCCACAGTATGGGCTCTTCAAAGGCCACACAGTCATTGAGAAGTTAGTAATTTCAGCCCTCTGGCTGGATCCACAGCCTTCACTTTACCACTGAGCGTGTGTGTCATGGTTTTAGTTCTGTCATCACACGAATCTTCTCGGTTCAGCCAATAGAACATCCGTGAGCGCAAAGAGCGCCATTTGACATGTATCTTAGCACCTCGGCTAAGCATCTTAGCACAGGGCTGTGGGTCCATGTTCAGAGCAAGAGCTCAGGTATCTCATAATAAACACAGGGCTTACACCAAAAGTGATAATCAGCAAGAAAGATTTAAGCAATTAGGTGGGGTATCACATGCAGTCTTGTCTATCCTGGTTTAGACTCGGACTTTTAGTTTGGTCTGCTCTCGCTGACCCAGTCCTTTAAAAAGCAAGCTTGGCTGAAAGAGCAGCTCCCAGTACTGCCCGTCACCCCGCCTGACCCGCCATACTCATATGCACGTCAAATGCCAGCTCCCCAAACACGCTGTTCCTGTAATTGCTCGCAAAACCGCGTGTAATCCATGTCAAACTAGCCCTAACTTTCATGGCACGATTCCCAGGTTTTGCAGCGATCTGATGGGACAGAGACCTCAAGTAGTTCACAAATATTGAAAAGTACAAACATCATAAATGGATTCACCAGGAATTTAATGAATAATGCAGAAACCCCTTGTTGTAGCATCTATCTACAGATACTATATAGATCTAAACAGATATACACAGATGTATGCAGGCACAGCTCCAGTTTACAAACTCCTTGCTCATAACTGCATTGTGAAAGTCACTGATTTTAAGAGAGTGAGTGAGATTCAGAGAGTTTAACAGAGATGGGTAAGTGCTATGTAAGCCCTCTAAGATGTCTAAGACTTTAAAAAATCCATAAGAGGCGAACGATATCACAGGGAAACCATCAGCAAAACTGTTATCTAGATTGCTCTAATCAAGCTAATGAGAATTGAAAGTTCATTTTAGAGAATAAATTCCAAGTGTGTTTTCAGGATTTTTCATTTGCTGATTCCAATCACAGTTTCTGTATTTTTTTTTAAATATATCAAAAAGTTATTCTTCTAAAACCCCTTTGCCATATGCAGCTGCTTTTACCATTTTTGTATTTTAAAAAACCTGGGAGCAGGAGGAAGGAGCTTGACAAATAGACCAAACAGACAGTACCAAAATTTTTCAGTAAAAATCACTTTTCAAATCCATTTTTCCACAAAACATATTTGTAAAAAATACTGGGTTTGTTTTGTTGTTTATTTTATTTATTTATCACTGAAAATCCACCAAATTTAAATACAGAAAGCCATGCATTTTTAGGCTGTTATTTTGAGCTATCAAAAAATGATTTAAAAAGTTATTTTCACAGACAGTAAGACTAGATATTTCTCTTTTCTCTAAATGCTGGGAGTCTCAAGCCTCATTCAGCAGTAATACACGATCTAAATTTTTACATACATTGGCATGATTACTATTTAAGTGTAGCATTACTTTTTTCTTGCAAAAGTCTAAGACACACAATCCATTGCCCAACTCCATGCACTGTGAAGTAATGCCTCTATCCACCAGTCAAGAAGAAACCTAGGAACCAGAGAGCTGCTTTTTCAGCAGAGTTGAGTCGGTGTTTTCATTTTCAACATGCTTTGCATGAAACATCACTAAATCCCTTTCACTAATTCTGATCTTGTGATTTCTGCCATTGACAAGTGAAGCAGAACCCAGCAGAGCAAAGTGATGTAGCATTAGGGTATTATTTCAAAAGCAACATCTAAATGTGACGGCTGCTCCATTGTCTGGCTCTTTAAACCCAGCCTAGGATTTTCCTTATGGGACAGTGCTCCAGCAAAATAAATAAAAGGGTTGTAGTCTAAACTCCAAAGCCCTCTATAAGATGTTATTGTGTTCCAGGCTCAGCAATAAAAGGAGAGACATCACATTACAGTGGACATACACCTATGAACTTTTGGAAAGATAAAAGCTTCCCTTGTCTGCAATAAATAACTTTGGATAGGTGCAAGATGGCTTGAGCCAGCATGGTCTAAAACACAGTGGGGGAAAGTGTTGTCAATATGCAATGGGCTAATTTAAATTCCAATCTCTTCATACTGCCTCACCAACTGAAAAGCCTGGAAAACTGCATACTTGCATGGCATCTGGTAAGTACCTGAATGGTGGAAGGAAACTGCAAGTGGAGGAGGAAGCACCAGAGAAGACCTTATACTTCTAGGAGACTCCAGAAATCAGAGCAATGAGGCCATACATTCAGGTTGAAGTGCTTTCAAAAGCATTTCATTACTGGAAGGCACATCCACCATATTTTCTATACATCAGACTCAAAACCAAACACTCAACCAAATCTTGACCATTGTTTTTACAAAGCAGCACAGCTGGGGCAGAGGCAAGTGGAGCTACCATCATCAGGTCCCAGATAGCCCCCTGAGGAAATATCTGTCTAGGTTACTGGTCCTGACTCTCCATTATCTCCAAACAATGCTTATATACATTGAGGTAGAGGGTCTGATGTTTTCCCTCATCTTTGCACCTTCTGCAACTGACAGAAGTTGAGTGAGATGAAATCTTATATTAACATGATCCTTTCCTGGGGATGAAGTCCAGGTTGTGTTTGGAGGTCCTTCCCCTCTGACCCTCACAGGTGTGGGAGAGCTGTGTAGTGGCTGGCAGAACCAGGAGCAGAGCTGAGCTGTTGGGTTTGCCCCCAGCCTTCCAGGGATGGCATAACATGTTTCTAATAGTCTGTGGACACCACTGGACCATGCAGTGGCTAAGAGTCTCAGTGTCCTTTAAAATGCCACAATTCAATTTTCAGAAACAACCCATAACTTCTGAACTGCCTCAGCTTGAGGAGATTGGCTTTTAGACACTGAGGTGTCTCAAGAGCTCAGTGCACACACCCCTCACCGTGACACCACTTCCCCGAAGGAACAGTCCCAGTGCCTGCCAGTCTACAGCGCTCCCACAAGAGCTGCAGCCCCAGGACAGTCAGTGACTGGGACACTGGGAGGGTCACAGTCACAAGCAAAGGAGCTGTGGGCTGCCAGGGGGGCTGTGTGCCGGCTGCAGGCAAGTTCCTGAGACCTGCCAGCTTCCCCACAGGAAGCCTTGGATGCACTTTCCTGCTGTGCTACGTGATGATGTGTGGGCTGTAAATCTAGTTGTTAATGCAGAAGCTGCATGTGCCCCCATACAGAGAGGGGCTCAGCCTGCCCTTCCTGTCACAGGACAGTAATGCCTCTGGAAAGTCAAGCATGGGATGGTTATGTCTTGCTCAAAGACACTGGGCAGATAAGGACACACATTGTAACCCTCCCTTCTGCTCCTTTTCCCTCCAATCTGGTTTCATTCAGGGTTGGAGGCTGATCTCACACAGCCTTACAGAGTGCTGGTGCTGCCTCATCGGGCAGCTAATGTAGGTTGGCTGACACGAGGCCTGGTTGCATCATGTGTCTTCAGTCAATTCCTTTCAATACAGGCTACTTACAGTAGTTCAAAGACACAAAACCTAGTATGTAGCACAGTGTATTCTTCCAAAGTATGAGTCCTACTGCTGACATGCGCTCTCTAGTGAATGCTTATGAAACAACAAATGTGTTCCTCACACAGCGTTAGATAATCAGCCATGGCCCCTTCAACTGAAACACACTGTACTGCCCACGTTGCAGTCATCTTGCCACGGAACTGAGGTAATACTTCATCCAGCTCAACACACCAAGCATTCCAGTCTTGCTTTAACACATAACTACAGGCACAGCTAAAACTGAGTTACTTGGGGAAAAATGAGAATTATTATTATTATTATATGTACTATATATCCTGCAAGATCCTTTGGGGTTCCAGTGACAGAAGAGGACCTTGCTATGGTAGATGCCATACAACACCAAAGCTAAATGCTGAGCTTTGCTCCTCTACCAACAGACATGTTCAAATTTGATGTAGCAGTTACAGAAACAGGACCATTTGGGCCTACGCCACCCAGTGTTTTGATCCAGCAATATGAAACAGCTCAAGAGGACAATGCAGGAAAACACCTAAATGTAGTGAAGGGTGGGGGAGGAAATGGGAGACAATGGAAAAGACCAATGATTGCAAGAGGCTGAAACTAATCAAGACTAAACATTGCATTTGTATTGGTGGTGACACACAAAAGTGACTATGGGAACACAGTGAAAAATTGGTTTCCCATTTTTTCCATCCAGCCATCTCATGAACCTAAGACCAATAATTCTATGAGTACACAGACAGCCATTGCTCAACTATCCTTACAGCTAGAAAGCATGGGGGCTTTTTCTTCCTTTCTTAAAGATTTAACACAAGTTGTCTTTGCTGAACTTGGTCCAATTTCCACTTGCCTTACCCTGTCTTGACCTGTAGAATTGTTCCTTGTCCTATCTGTAACACCCTCAGAAATGTCTGAGGACTATCATATTTCCCACCACTGCTCCTGCTCTAGACTAAACAAAACTGACTCTCTCAGCCTTTACTCACAGTTCATGTTTTCTAAGCCTCATTGCTGCTCCAGTCATGACTCTTTCATGTCCATTGGCATCTTACAGACAGCACAGTACATCCCACAGAGGTATCTGTTGTAGCATGGAGTAGGCTTACAAAGAAGGGAGAGCACTTGTACTGTAAGAAATACAAGATATTTGGTATGCAGGACTTCCTGCATACTGCCAGAGATTGATCAGGTGACACCAAATAGATTGTTTCTACCTTTGGTTTTTTTGGGAGTGCAAGTAGATGGACGGGGCTGCAGCGGTGACTGTTTCACTGACTCACACTTTCACAAAGAAGGTATTAATAAGATGACTTTTCCCTGTCTCTGCAAAGCAGTCAGTGCCCTATCAGTGGGAAAGCTGGACTGGAGGAGCCTGGGGCTCAGAAGCTTCAGAGGCACTAGAATGTTTTTGGCTGATACTGTTGAAGCAGCAGCATGATGGTGTCAGATCAGAGGCACTCATACACCTCCTGTGAAGCAAGGGTATAGGAATAAAGTAAGCCCACCCTGTGCAAAGGAGCGTGGTGGAAAAGCCCTTAGATCTGGTATCTGCTGTGCTGGCTCTGGAACACAACTTTATATCAAACAAACAAATCAACCAACCAAAGAACAGCCTCTGTCATGCCACCTGTCAAGTTCAAAGAGGATGCTTTCTTCAGCTTTTCAGCCTCATCTAGGGTAAGCCTGGTTTGGCTTATGTTTACTGGCAGGTGATGGGTTTGAGGGTAGGGCAAATCAGAAAGGCTTCTTGCAACGTGGAGCCCATTCTGTGGCACATTTATCAGCCAATCCAAAGCCCATCAAATTCCCTTATATTTGTCTGGGCACTGAACCCAGCTGCAGAAGTAGCCTACTTCCCTCCCCCATTTTCCCCTTTCCCCTGCCCCTAAAAAAAAATCACAGTGATGCACCCAGCTTTGCTCCATTCTTCTGCTGAGGGAGTTCACTAGGTCCCCTGCTGGGGCCATCTATCAGCATCAGCTTTCAGGAGCAGAGCCTGGGAATCTTTCACAGAACAAGCTGGAAAAGTGTCAGAAATGGAGGGGTGTTGGGGAGGAGAGAGTGCTTTTCCTCTACATCCTAAAGGGAAGTTTGAGCCCACAGTTTGTTTACTGTTTGATTTTATTCAACCTTTACTATGGGAAATAAGGAAGGGGAAAGTTAGGATTGTCTGGAACGGGGTCAGAGCCAGACTATGCTGCTGAGAAAAGGAAAAATAGCCAGAATAGCCTCATGCACAAACAGACAGATATTTCTGTCAATTCTTCCCTTGACCACATCACTCCCCACTCTGTACACCTCAACTACTGCTTCACCCATTCCAAACCAGGGATTATGCTGTGCTGATTCTCCAGCACCCTCATGGGCTCACAGCCTGATTCTCTGCTCCCCTGTTTCTTTAATCATTTACACTAAGAGTGAGTAGCAAACTATCAGCCAGAGCTGTGGCTAATGGATGTCATGTTTGACTGACCTAACAGCCTTTTACAAGGCTATAACCAGGTGGATGGATGATGGTAGGGGCAGTGGATGTGGTATTCCTTGACCTCAATAAGGCATTTGACACTGTCTCCCACAGCATCCTGGTGGATAAACTGAGGAAGTGTGGCCTGGAGGGCAGAGTAATGAGGTGGATCGAGGGCTGATTGAAGGGAAGAAGCCAGCGTGTCGTAATCAGTGGGACAGAGTCCGGCTGAAGGCCTGTAACTAGTGGAGTCCCTCAGGGGTCAGTACCGGGACCAGTACTGTTCATTGTATTCACTGATCACCGGGATGAGGGAATAGAGTGCACAGCCAGCAAGCGTGCTGATGACACAAAGCTGGGAGGGGTGGTGACACCCCAGAAGGTTGTGCTGCCATTCAACAGGATTTAGACAGGCTGGAGAGCTGGGCAGGGAGAAATTGAATGAAATTTAACAAGGGCAAGTGTAGAGTCTTGCATCTGGGGAGGAACAACCCCAGGTACCAGTATAGGTTGGGAACTGGCCTGTTGGAGAACAGTGCAGGTGAGGGGGACCTGGGGGTCCTGGTGGGCAGTCCTGGTGGGGTCCTGACCATGAGCCAGAAATGTGCTTTTGTGGCCAAGAAGTCCAATGGCATTCTGGGGTGTTTTAGAATGGGGGTGGCTAGTAGGTCAAGAGAGGTTTTTCTCACCCTCTACTCTGCCCTGGTGAGACCACACCTGGAGTATTGTGTCCAGTTCTGGGCCCCTCAGTTCCAGGGCCACCAAGACGATGAAGGAAGCGGAACACCTTCCTTATGAGGACAAGCTGAGGGAGCTGGGTCTCTTCAGCTTAGAGAAGAGGAGGCTGAGGGGTGACCTCATTAATGCCTGTAAATATGTGAAGGGTGAGTGTCAGGAGGATGGAGCCAGGCTCTTCGTGATGGCCAGTGATAGGACAAGGGGCAAAGGGTCCAAGCTGGAGCACAGGAAGTTCCAAGTGAATGTATGGAAAAACCTTTTCACTGTGAGGGTGACAGATCACTGGAACAGGCTGCCCAGAGAGGTTGTGGAGTCTCCTTCTTTGGAGACATTCAAGACCATTCTGGACATGTTCCTATGTGATCTACTCTAGATGATCCTGCTCAGGCAGGGGGGTTGGACTAGATGATCTTTTGAGGTCCCTTCCAACTCCTGACATTCTGTGATATCAGATAACCATTTGTGTTAGCTCTTCCCTGCTGCACACCACTCCACAGGATGAGATACAGGGAAGAGAAGCCTGCCATTCTTCTGTAAGCCCACCCAGTTTGTCTAGACATATTCTAGCACTTTCCTGAATGCACCTTCATCTTATCTCTCAATCCCCTTTTCCTCTTGACTCCTCTCTGCAGCTCCTGCCATCTCTAGCCACATTTGTAAGGGGCCTTCTGCCCCCTCAAACCTTCAGCCCACAGAAGAGGGCCCCATCTTTCTCAATGTTTCCTCTTCTGTGCGTGTCTGGCAAGAGTAAGAGGGTGTTCTTTAGGTTCTCTTCCTGCTTATATAAAAGTCTGGGGGAGTATTTCAGCTCTATCACTTGCAAGGCAAAAATGTAAAATAATCTGAGCAGCAGAAGACTGCACAGTAAACATCCTGTTGTGGTCCAACCTCCATTGCTAACCTAGATCCTCTGTATGATATATTTATTTAAAAAAAAAGAGGGGGGAGGGGAGTTTAATTTAGAATGTAATCATAACTTAAGTAATAATACAATCACAAAATAGATACAAGTGTGTTCTGCTGGAATCTTTAGTCTTAAGCATTTACAGATGGAAAATATGGACATCCTTCTGCATATTATTTTTCCCAGTTCATTTTGTTTGGCAGCTCAAAGCCTTCTACAGCCATCTTCCTGCTATAAATTCAGAGATCAGTTCAAAGCCATGTTCTGTAGCAGATGATCTGGTGTTTGACCTACACACAAATTTAAAGCCTTGGTAAAACAACACCCTAGGATCTTAAGAGCCTTTAAAATCAAAATCTGTGTAAGCACTGGCCACATCCACATTACACCTGAAACACACACAGATCAGGCCCTGACAAGATTTAGGACTCTGGTTGATACCATCCATATGCAACAGAATGATATGGGTTGGAAGGGACCTCTGGAAATCATCAACAGCAGTGACAAGCTGAAGTTCCTACATGTACCCTACTCAGTGACCAAATAAAAGTCTTAAGTTACAGCTCAGGTTAATGACTTGACATATGTCAGGCCATGACATACTTGACATATGACCTTTGAGGTCAGAACCCTAATAGACTAATTAACAGGTTAGGCAGCCTGAAGCTACTCAGTTTTGGCAGCTCAGATCACCTGAGGGAATTAGGTAAATGGAGCATCACACCACCTGTCTGAGCCATAAGGTGTCTCAACCTCACTCCACAGGGATGGACTGTAAGACTACAAACTGAATTGAGTCTCCCTGTTCCACGTAATCCCCATGCTACTTGCCTAGCCAGGGAACAAGTGTTTCAAAGGGCACTGTTTATGATGTGCACATCAAGAACATCCATAACCTCCGAGACAACTTCAGGCACACACACAGCCCATGCGTGCGCTGCCAGCCCTGATCTCTGTGGGCCTGTGATCACATATGTGATTCAGTCAGCCAAAACACACTGTGTTTATCTGCCTACATGAGCCAGCGCTCCACTCCTGCCAACAGCCATTCTTGTTTATTCTATATCTGTCTGCCTTTCCTGGCACCCCATGTTGTAGCATCTATGAGCCAACGAGGCACAAGCAGTTGGATGGATCAACTCATTTTGTTCAGGTGCCCAAACATCCAGTGGGTGGGTAATGGCTTTTGGTCAAAAGCCATGCTAAGACAGCATTGAAAAGGAAGACTTGATGACAAGCTACAGAACTTAAAGTGCCCAGTCTCTAATTATGATGAATTAAAACAAACAAAAAAGTTTGAAAAGCAGTTTCCTTGGGCACTGGAGAAGTTCAGAGCGTGCTGGGAGTTCAGGATTCACATAGTGACTCATCCTAGGTGACATACTATGCTTTTATTCACTTTCTTCAGAAACAATCACTTTATGGTTTAGGATAAACATCTGTCAGGAAAGAGATCATATCCTATAGGAACAGAAGGAGGAAACTAAGCTTTGTTCATGAAATGCTAAGAATGTATTTTTAATGACTGAGGCCTGGGGCAGTTTCCCATAATTAGTTTACAGGAATATGTCAGAAAAGCCCTGGCAGGCTGCACAGTGCTCATAAATCTGCACGACTGTAAAGTCTTCCAGGGTCCCTTCAAAGGTACTGGACCAGAGGCAAAAATAGCAGGATGCCCTTCATGTGGTAATCCCAGCCACTGCATACCGGGAGGTATTGGGAATCTTAATGAGGAATCCAGTCTCTGGAGACTTTTACCTCTAATCTACACCAAAGAGAGGGGAGGGGAGAATAAATAAATAGAAGTGCTCACATTCTTTGAGAGATCCAAAATGGACAGTCTCTAATGTTCCCTCATTGTTGACCAGCCATGACCTTATAGATAAAAGAACTCAACGTATTTAGTTTTCATTAGACGTGAGGCCAAATTCCCAGGCACATTAAAATTCATCTCCACCTTCTGCAAGACAAGCCCTCCAGTGCCAGCCTGGTCCCCCAGGCTTGTATCAAGCAATGTGGAAGGCAGGATATACTTTCTACCAGGGTGTAGAAGAGAGTCAGAGCTAGTACAATCAAGATTCAGAAGGAAAGACCTTCTATGGTGAGGTAGAGTCACCCTCAGTCAGGCTTGCAGCACTTGGAAACTATCTGAATAGGAGTGCAAGCAGCAGTGACCAGTATGCCCAAGAGGGAGAGGCTGCTTCACCTCTGGTGAAGCACCTTCAGGACAGGCTGCAGCTCTCCATTACATTTGGTTTGTGGGAAGGGTTTTTTACATGACACAAAGACCTATATAGCAAATTTAAAGAAACAAATTTCCATTGCATTTTGTTGCTGGAGTGGTTTGGGTTTTTTGGGTTTTGTGTTTTCCAATCCCTGAAAGTGTTGTAGAGAGGCCCAGATGAATATCAGAGCTCCACTGGTAGGTATCACAGCAGTAATTGAGAAACTTTTATTTGGTTGTTTTTCTGGGCTTGGTTTTTTTCCCCCCCTTAGGGAAGAAGAGAGTGCCAGTCATTGTCACTGCTGGCCATCCCTACAGCCCTCCCAACACATCTCCTTTCCTCCCTTCCACAAAGCCATGGAGACATTTATTCTCTGCTTGTGGTTTCCACAGACTGAAGATAAAATTCAAGCAAATCAAGAACGAGGAAAGAATAAAATTGCAACAATCAGACTAGGAGAGTATACTATACTAGACTATACTTACAGTCTCCTTCAAACCTTGTATCCAAACATCTTAGGGCACTTCACATAGCCCTGACACCCTAGTCTTATGTAGTAAGTGCTACTGACTTTTTCAAAGTGAGGGGCCACTAAGCCAGAAAGAGAAATGCAGTCTCCTGACATCCAGGTCTGTGTTTTAATCAGATTAAATCTGTGTTTAATTGATTACTGTGGGAAAATCTTTTCCATACCTCAGTCTGCATGTTAATGTTGATATGAGTGTTCAAAAACAGGAACACTTCTACAAGAAGTCTCATTTCCAAACTATTTAACATTTATTCCCCTAAAGTTAGCTCTCACTTATTTCCTCATGTTAAAAGCATAAAGTGTGGGGGGTTTACCTTCCAGGTAGGCTGATGTACAGAGTTATTAAGTGTGAGTTAAAACACATTTTCTGTTCATCAGCTGTTATCAATCATCCACTTTTTGTTCAAAAGACCTTTTTTTTTTTGTTTTCAGGTTCTTATGAGCTAGCAAAGTCCCCGTGCCCCTTGGAAATATGCTGTGATACAGAGAAACAACAGTTATTTAAACATATTTGGTGAAAGTCAAGAATGAAAAATCCTTTTTCAAACCCTCTCTTGAAGCAAACAGAGCAAAGCTTGCCCTTCAGCAGGCCCATCCTAGAACATAGGACTTTGACTCTGTTCTGAAGTTCTTACTCAGAAGTACTACACCTCAAAAATCAACACCCCTCTATCTTTCATTCCTACAGAAAGAGTATCACACTTCTGTCAGTAAGAGACTTTAGGACCATCCCATTGATTCAGCAGACTAGAGAAGCTCCATGTGAAGATCTACAACAGGTTATACAATAGGATCTGCCTCTTTCTTCCTCCATCTCTGCCTTCCATAAAATTAAAACATTTCTACTTTATAGAGATTTAGAAGCTACAGGAAATAAAACCAAACCAAAACAACCCAGACTGCAACACAGCAAACCATCAGCTGGATCACTTACCAGTATATATATGCAAGGATGCTAAAATCTGTCACCCAAAGCAAGACCTGCTGAAGGCATTTATCTTTCAGATGAAGGACTTATCTTCCAATGTTAGTTGAAGAAATTAATCATCTGAGTTTGCATTTATACCAGCTACAGCCAACCCTGAAACTCAAGCAGCCCCAGTGAACCAATGCCTTTAATTCTCATCAGGTCAGAACTGCGGGGCCCAGCTGGGAAAGGAACCGGGTAACTCCTCGGCAGCTGGCAACAATCAAGAGCTAAGTGCATGGAGTGAGCGAGCGCTTCACTTCAGACACTTGAATGAAGTCATGTTTTACAGTGCTAATGTAAATACAGTTCAGTGGAGAGGATGCTGGCAGAAAGCCACAGAAAGGACATAAATTCATGGTGCTGGAAGACCAGTTTGGCTTGGCCTGCTGAAGTAGTTCATGAAGCAATCAGCTTCTCATATAAATAAATTTTTACCCAGGTAGTAAACCAAGATAAAGGCTGTATTTTCTATCAGATGTCATGATTTAACAGGCATTTTCATTTCCTCCACAACTCACCCTTGTCCTGAAAAAGAAGTAAAATGAAAGGGGTTCTCAGATACGTCTGACTTATTTCAGCTTACCAGTTCAACTGAATGGTGCACAAATCAAATGAGAAGCCACTCTTCTCTTACCAGTTTTCACTCACATCACCCAAGATATTAATTGATCCTGTCACAAACTAGGAGACTTGGGTTGTCAATATGTATCTTCATTGGCTCCTCTAAAGAGGAGAAGCTTTCAAAACCTCCCAAAGAGAAGTCACAGAATCTTTGAGGGTTATTAATTATTGACATCTTGTAGTCTCCACATTTGCATCTTGCAAGCTCTTTCTAAACACTGAGTCTTGTGAAAGCTTGGGAATCTCTCTAGCACCTGGTTTGACTGACAGAAGAAGAGCACTGGAGATGGATGATGCATGTAGGCATTTGTTTTCACTGGGATCTGCAAACAGTCTGATTGAGGCAGTTTGAACCCAGTGAAAACACCACATAGGGGTTTCACATTTTTTTGCACCTGGGAAGTCAAGCAGAGCAGATGTATCTTCCATCATCAGTGATGGATTACGCCACTGATTCAGTGTTGACTCAACAAAGGTCCTCAGTTTACCTCGCTGCTTGCAGGATGCTATAGAACTGTACCAATGTCAAGAGGAGAAGGGCTGTCTCTTGCAGGCTTGCCATTTCCCTCTTCATTACCTGATTCCTTCAGCTCAAACCTGTACAGTGCTTGCTCAAAAGTATCTACTACATATTTGCTCCCTCCCCTGAATGCTTGTGGTGGGTTTGAAGTGTGGCTTCTTTAAGAAGCAGCTAAAAGGTTCTTAAGGGTCCAACAAAGCAAATCCCAGCTGGGCTCCCAAGGCCAAACTCCCAAACCCTGTTGCTGACAAGGCCGCCGGGCCAATCAGCGCCGGTCACAGGCTTCTGGGAATCACATTTTAGAGAGAGAAAAACCCAAACAGCTGCATTTTGCCACCAGAGAAGGGAGTGAGAAGATGGGAGAAACTTTGCAGGCACCAAGGTCAGGGAAGGGGAGGAGGAAGAGGCGCTGAGAGAAGATTCCCTGTGGCCTGTAGAGAATACCATGGTGAAGCGGGTGTCCCCCTGCAGCCCATGGAGGATGAAGAGACCCCACTTGTAGCCCATGGAGAGGTACCTGGGCCAGGCAGGAGCCCACCATGGAGCAGGTGGAGGAATATGGAAGAATCTGTGATCTACACTAGAGCAAGCCCCTGGAAGCATCTGCAGCCCACAGAGAGACATAAGAGGCAGAGAGACAGAGACCCACGCCAGAACAGGTTTCCTGGGGGGAGCTTGTGACTCTGTGTGGGACCAGGCTGGGGTCAGAAGTCTGGGACTGAGAGACATTCTACGAGTTTATAGAAGTGACCCATGTTGGGGCAGTTGTGAAGAGCTGAGGCCCCATAGGACAGGACTCATGGAGAGAAGGCCATGAAGGAATGTCTCCCATGGGTGGGACCCCATGCTGGTGCAGGGAAAGAGTGTGAGAGATGCCCCCCACAAGAAGGAGAGCAACTCGTGAGGAACTGACTGAAGCCTGAAGCCTCCATTCCCTACTTCCCCCCCTTTCCCCTGTGCCATCCTGGGGAGGAGAAAATAATGAATAGAGTGAAGTCTGCAAAGAAGTGTGTGTGTGGGGGGGGTGTTTGTACTTCTCATTATCTGACTCTGGTTTCTCTGTGTGTGTAGTGTAATGAATCAGAGAGTTTTCTTGCCTTTCTTCTGTGTTGAGTCTGTTTTGCCCATGATGCCAATTGCAGAATGATCTCTCCCTGTCCTTATCTCGACTCCAAAGCCTCTCAACATGGATTTTCTCCCCTGTCCAGCTGAGACAGGAGTGATAGAGTGACTTTGGTGGGAGTCTGGCCACCAGCCAGGACCAAACCACCACAATAGTTTTGCTCATGTTGATATTTTGGGGTATTTTTTTTATGGTTAGCTTTGTTCCCCCGTAGTCTTTCAAATGAACTGGAATCACATATTCCTCAAACCACCCTGCCTTTAATTAGAGAATCCTTTTGTCTGAAGAGCTATCTGTGGCCACCAAGGCTTTATATTGTAACATAATGTACCTACAAATTCCTTCTTCCTTTTCTGATTTTGGGGACAAAACAAAATTCTGTCCTCTCTCAAATCATCTGAGATCACAGAGCTCCATAGACATTGCCAGCACCCACCCCAGGATCTCACATATATCACAGCATTCTCTGGGGAAAAAGTGTTCCCTCACACAGCTGTCTGTACAATGTTGAGAAACCAAGGAAAACATAATGAGCCATTGCTGTACAGAGGACACTAGCAATGCTGCACAGTATGCCTGCTCTGTAGGAGCTCCAGAAGAAGGCTGTGGGCTCAGGGTCTCCACCTACATTTGGAAATCACACAGTGCAGTACACAGCCCGTGTCCTCACCCCTGACTCTAATCCTTCTATTGACCTATGTAACCTCCATAAGCATCAGTGCAGACTCCAGTGTGTGATTCAGTATATGGGGGGGGATTTTTATCCCCAGTATGTTTTTTGAGAGCCTGCATTTGACTGAAAATAAAAACAAAAACAGGACAGAATTTTACATAAGGAAGATTATGGTGAATTACTAGCAACATTGAATACCTGACTAGAAATGCTGTCACAAGGGGCCTGGTTTTCCAAAAGGTACTAGATTCCCAGTTTTACCAGTCAAACACCTTTGATAATATGTTTCATGTACAGTAAGTGAATGAGGTAAACATACCCAAAGCATCTCTGCAAATTGCAGACCTGGTCCAAACAAAACTTCTTTCTGAAGTCAACTGGCACAACCAGTTGACAACTTGGAGGGTCAGGCTTCTCATATCTGAGGCTGTTGTTGCCACCTCAGCCATGTTGTCCTGGCAGTAAGTGCTGCAGACAGGGATTTAAATGTGGCTATTGCAGAAATGGAACTGAAATGGGTAAGAAAAGTGCTTTACTGACTGGTCATAGCAGAGGGCTGTTTGCATCCACATCTTCTCAACTAATGAGGCTGCCTGTTTTTCTCACTTAAAATCAGGACAGTAGGCAGTTTATTTTCAGATATCACAAAGGTAGAAACAGCAATGCAATATAAGCAAGTTTGAAGTCTAATCCCCCAGCTAGGGGAAGGGGAGGGAATGGGGAGAAAAGGGGGTGATATCCCATGGAAGAAAGGGAGAGCTGCTGGCACATTCAGAAACAGTGGCATGTGTGAAGAGTTAGAGCAGTGGTGTATATAGAGCTGCTTTTAAAATTGGAGGAAAACCTTTCCAGTCATGGACAAGGTAGAAGAGAAGGTGCTGAGAAGGGAAGACATAGTGGTGATACCTAATTTGTAAGCTCCATCCTGCTGTCAGCTGCCAGTCTATCACCCAGTGTGGTTATGCTGTGGTAGGCAAGGCCATTCTCTCTCAGTCCACTTTGCCTGAGTGAGCGTAGAAGTTGCCACCCAGCTTGGAAGCCTGCCCTCCACTTTGCCTGCTGCTTTCCAAGTGTGATTGTGGATCTTCTTTCTTTTGGATTTTCCTTTTCTATGCACAGCTGCCTGCCAGACTTGCTAAACTCTAAAAACAAACCCACAGTTAATGCTGTAGCACTCTATGGGATGGAAAAACTGCATGAATGGGAATCCTATCTTTTGTGGCTAAGGACAGGAAAGGCAGAAATACACAGATGAGGTGGTGAGAGGCCCACTAGTAGCAGCAACTGAAAAAACACATTTTTTAAACTGAATCATACATTCCAGGGTTCAAAATATGCAGTGTCCTAAGACTGAATGCTTTAAACGAGACATTATTAGCATTTGTAGGCCACGCATTTTAGAATTAAAGTGACAGAACTTGTGCCATATCCTTAGGGAGCTTTTCAAGGTAACACACAAGAATGTAGGATCCAAATGTTTGCTCATGTACTTTTCCTCCTTTCTGCACACTCCATTGTTTGGTTGATGAGTAGAGATGGTAAGTAAGAGATAAACCCACTTGCAAAACCAGCAGATCCTAGTGCCTGTCCCATGCAGACAGAAAGGGAAGGGGAGCTGATGTGTTGAAGTGTATTCCCAATAGAAGGAGTGACAGATCAAGCCACTGAAATTTCTTACACCATTTTCTCCATAACTGCAAACTGTGGCTAATATAAAAGCTGCCATGAGGCAGAGGCTGCATTTCAAAAGGGCCTTGCAGAGGCTTGGATATTGCTAAATGTCAGCCTTCAGCTCTAGGATCTCAAATAGGAAATAATAGATATAGACAACATTATCCTCTAAGATAGGCCACAGTGTGTGAAACAGGAAAACAAGCAGCATTGCCATAACAGCTCCTTTGTGAATGGCGCGACAGGGACTGAGGCTTGTATTTGTACGAGTCTGCACAGATCCACATATAAACACTGGCCTGAGATGGGTCAGTGGACGTACTAAATGAAGGCACCACGGCATTGTTCTGCATTGTCCCACTTGATTCTAATAAAAACACTTAGCAATGCCTAGCCACATGTATTTCTGACCTGCTAGATAGTGGGTTATTATACTTGCTTCCTGGAATAACAGAAAGGGAACTTGTCTTCCACAGAAATGGATCTGAGATCAGAGATTTCATGACTAAAATAGGTTCAGCACACAAATAGGGTTTCTACTTACTGCTGTGTCATACCCTCACAGCTTCTGTTTAAACTACACAAGTTTAAACTCCTCTCATGCAGGGCAGCCAGTATTTAGCGTGGGTGATGGAGAATTCCCCTGGTCTGTACCTGTTCTTTTTTTCCCCACATACACATGGTGTGAAAAGTTTTTAAGTAGTATTTTCCCCTTCTCCAAATGAGTTAGGCCTGTGCTGGGTGCTGCGGAAAGAAGAGCGTATCCCTTAATCACACGCTCTGACTGTACAGTCAGCTGGAGGGAGGGATGAGGAAGAGACGCCTGTTTCAGATTAAGGGATTGTTCCAAAACTTTCTGTTTGATGCAAAAAACACAGCACTGAATGCTTGTGCTGTGACACAGCCAGAACCCTCCAGAGGGATGGGATGGGAAGAATAGGATACAGTAGATGCAAAGCAAGTTCCTGTTATGATCTGTCCACAGACAGCAAATGGAGACCTGCTCTAGGGAACCTGCTTTGGCAGGGGGGCTTGACTTGATAATCTCTGGAGGTCCCTTCCAATTCTGTGATTCTGTGGTAAGATTGGTCATTATAAACAGTGGGAATTACATTATTAGCTTGCCACAGGATAATAAATACTTCACCATTGCACAAAACTATGACATTTTTCAAACTTAAGGATTTCATTATTTTTTTTAATCAGAGAGAAAAAAATATATCAATTTGAAAGTTAAAAAGTCCATCGATAATTCAAAACTTTCCAAAATCCTAAAGTTTGAAAAAGTAAGGGAAAAATTATTTGTGGCTTTCTAGGCAAAACCTATTACAGGATGAGGTTATTGGCTCTTCTGTGATTCTGTATCACCCTTTTTCCCCTCTCGTTCCTCACAAGTTTATAAATCTTGGAAGTTTACTATGTAGCAGGCTCATCAAATGGGGAAGTCATCAGCACCTTCTCAGCAAGACATCCGTTTTATAGGCCTCTGATTAAGGGAAGGGTATTTTACTTCACTCTCAAAGAAGAACACCAGTATAATTTACATATAATGTCTATTTGAGGTAATTTTTCCATGGAACATAAATGGTAGTGTTTCTTTATTCATACTAAAACAGAGGGAAATTTTAATACCGTGAGGCCTCACTCTGAGACCTGCAGCTTGGGTAGGACTCGGGGTGATAACCCAACTGCAGTCCTGATGGGGAACAGGTTATTTCATTTTTCAGTTATAATAAACTAAAAGCTCAGATCCTATGGATCAAATGCTCCTCTCATATCTGTTGAGCTAACATAACTGCTGTTGAGTGTAAACATTTCTTTTCCATGCAAAACCCTTGGCTGATCAACTCAGAGCAACAAAATGAGACAAAAGCAAGCTCGAATGGGTTTGAGGCATCCACAAGTGTCACTAGATGGCGTTGCAAAACAGTTACGGTATAGTTCAGTGACACATCGCAAGGTTGTGTAATAGGCTGCTGTGTTATGGTGTAATACCCTGGAGGACCTGTTTATGGGTACATGGTCACTGAAACAGGTTTGGGTACTGGTTCCATCTCTTTTAAGCTTGTTAAACTCACACGTGAACACACTGAAAGAATCCACTCACAGAAATCATCATTTTTCTTTCCCTACAACAGCCCCCACATGCTCCTCCTGCCAGTGCAGTGACACATTCATGCCAAGCTAATCCACTGAAACCAGGGGCAGTGGCAGTGTTAGGGCTGTTTCCATATGGAAAACAGCCTGGACTTGTGAAATCTGTCAAGCACATTTGTAACATCAAGATGACTCGCTTACCTCCTCTCCTGGGGTAGAGCTGATTTTCTAAAAATGATACAGAGAGGTGCTATGTCTATTATTATTTAAGATCATCTCAACAAACCTTAACGGTTTAAAAAGTAGCAGCTAGAAGTTAGCTTGCCATGCTGCTGGGAGCTCCAGGAATCAACCTGGCATCCTGTCTCCTTACAACTGCACTGCCTCTTGTCTTCCAGGTCTGCCTTCAGTTGCAGCTGCGCTGGCTACATTAGACTTGGAGGATACAAGATTAGGCCAGAATTCAGCCCTGCCTTTACAGTTTAGCTAACAAGTTTGCTGCTGATGTGTGAGCCTAGCAGAGCTTAGCTCCCACCCCAAGAGATGTGCTTGTTCTGGCCCAAGTCACACCTGATGCTCAGGTGGGCACTTTCTATTTTCCTTCTTTCTGCATGAGACGCCTGCGTGTATCCAATACTGTCCAGGCCTGGAATGCCAGAATGAGCTGGACCAGATGCAAAAGGACAATCAAGTAATCCAGGATTTATTTCCCAGCCAACAAGATATCACCTAATGCTCTGCCTAGTCCAGAGTTAAGTGACTCAGGCACCATGAGCTCTTGCCATCTCCCTTGGGAAGTTACTTGCAAAGCTTTAATACATCTCCTCCCTAACCTCAAACGTTGAACCATAGACTTGCCTTTGTCCAGTGATCCCATTACCACAGCCTTCCTGGGCAAAAACCTCCTTGTGATTCTTCATATCAGAGCCTGGTGACTTGTCATTTGCCCAAACTTAACATAACTGTTTTATGAACTATCTCCTCATAAGCCAGTCTCTCAGTCTTTCAATCACTTGTGTTGCTCTTAAAGAGAATTAAATATCTCCCTCTATAAATAGTTCTGGTTGGTGTTCCAGCCTGTTGCTGATCTTTCCATTACCAAAACTTCTTGACATTTTATAGCTCTCCATCTGCTGTGCATGATGGCATGCAGATGTTAGTCATACAGATGTCAGACATTTTTGGCTACTAGTACAGCAATAAAGAAATGTTTCTCTAACACAAAAACTTGAGAACTTGCCTTAAATGAACTACAATGAAAGGTTAGTACTGTACTGAGTTCCCTTTGCTTCTTGTTGATGCATAAAATCTAATTTGCCACTTACCTTTTGGAAAAAATTTCCTAATATTCTCCCTCATACTGTTCCTTAAAAAATCCCAAACCCCTCACCTTTGCAAAGATGCCCCCACACCACTGCTAATGAGTTAATTTACATGAATGTGGCCATTGGTGGGCTACCACAGTGGCCTGGCACTCCTGCCTCCATTCTCTCATTGTCACCTGTGCTCTCACATCCATCTATCTACCTACCATCTTCAATAGAGAGTATCATCTCCCTGAAGAAGAGATTTTTTTTTGATGTTCTAGATTCTTGATTGCAGGTACAATACCATTCTGGCCATAGCTAGGCTACTAAAAGCCACCAGAGATAAACTCTTTTAATGAATATTTAGCAGCTAACAAGGATAATGTTCCATCAGATAGAAAAGTGCATTTCAAAGGGTGAGATTAAGGGCAAGTGGTCTCAGAGTGTTGGTCACAGTTAGAGCATCAGACAACCAATGTAATAGATACTTGCAGATAGTTTTCAAGGGAGGTTGGGGAGGGGAGGGGAGGGCAATTCTGGAGGTGTGAAAGTAGAACATTTCAGCAGGTAGTTTTTGACTGCAGTGCTGTTACTCCATAATAGGACTGGGTGGCTCGATCTGGTGTGGTTTTGGGTGTTTTCCTCAGTGGGGGGTAGTAACTCTAACACTAGCAACACAAATGGAAATCAGAGTGTGTGGAAAAGAAACAAAACGGGTTTGGTGTCTGGTCATCTGCTTTGTATCTTGCAGGGATATGATAGATCCCAAAGGGTTTTGGAGAGCACAAATATGTAGCCTGGTGCTTCTGAAAATAAAAAAAATCACTATGGGAGGTGAAGCAAGATGACTACTTAATAAGCATCCACATTGTGTGACTATTTAATATTAGTGACCTCTGTAGAAAGGACACCAAAGAGAAGTAGAGGTCCAAATACATTGGTATTTACAACAGCAGGAGATATGTGTGAGTGTAAATTAGACTTTCTTACTCCAACAATGTGAATTTCTAAGATATCTGTAAAAAAATCTAAATCAAGTTTTATCCATGCCTACACCACTGTACATTACTCAATATTTAAGACAACCTCTTCTTTGTAGATCATGGGGTTTGGGTCTTTTCTCTCCAGAGCAAACTGTCTCTCACAGACACCACATATACACTCAGAAAATTTTGTATTTGATTAAGTGATATCTGCTGTATCTTGAATCTCCCAGTGGAGACACAAATGTATAAAGCAGCTTTAGCAGTTCTGGTCATTTATGTGTTAAATTTCCATTGCTACTGGAAAAATCCCAGGTCACCTCCCCTCAGTGGAAGCAGGAGCTTGCTATAGTAATTATGGAAAAAATAACAACATCCAGACATGAAAACTTGGACCAATTATTTCACCTGGGATCTCTTTCACAACATACTTGCTTTCTCAGTTCTCTTTCCTCTTTAATTTTTGGAAGACTCTGATCTCCCTTAAGTTTTCATCTTAATTGTATCCTATAAATATGAGCAAAATCCTTCACTGAAGACAGGAACTTTGCCATAGATTTTGAGACATCTGGGTTCATATATCAAGAACACATCTGGATTTACATACAAGGCTGCCTTTACCACGAAGTTAAGAAATAAAACCAGCAATGGAAATATCAGTCCCTACTTTGTATTTCATACAATCACAGACTGGTTTGAGTTGGAAGGGACCTCCAAGATCATCTAGTTCCACCCCCTGCCATGGTCATCCTCCATTAGACAGGGTTGCTCAAAACCCCATCCAACACTGCCAGGGAGGGGGCAGCCACAGCTTCTCTCAGCAACCTGTGCCAGGGCCTCACCACCCTCACAGGGAAGACTTTCTTCTTTATATCTAATCTATATCTGCCCTTATTCAGCATAAAGCCATTTCCCCTTTTCCTACCATTACATGCCATTGAAAACATCTCCTTTTCAGCTTTCTTGTAGGCCTCCTTAAGGTACTGGCAGGCTGCTATGCACTCAATCCCACTGTCCATATCGCTGACAAAGATGTTAAACAGCACCAGTCCCAGTACTGACTCCTGAGGAACACCACCATCACTGATCTCCAGCTGTACATTTAACTGTTGACTGCAAGTCCTTGAGTACGACCATCAAAACAATTCCTTATCCAGTGTGTGGTCCATCTGTCAAGTCCATGTCTCCAATTTAGACACAAGGAAGCTGTGTGGGACAGTGTCAAATGCTTTGCACTAGTCCGGGTAAATTACATCAGCTGTACTTCCCTTATCATCCAACCATGTGACCCCTTCATATGAGGTCACCAAAGGTGCTATGTATGATTTGCCCACACTGAAGTCATGCTGGCTCTCAGCAATCACCTAGTTATTTTCTAAGTGCTTGAGCATGGTTTCCAGGAGGACCTGCTCTGTGCTCTTGCCAGGCACAGAGGTGAGACTGACTGGCCTGTAGTCTTTCTCTGAAGAAATCTCTTATGTAGATTTCCCTCTCTTTTGTTCTTTGTGGTCAAGAATATTTTATCATTAATAAAACTCTCTAAGGTGAGGTGACGGGGAAATAAACATTCTTTTGGTCTTCCAGGTCTGCTTAGCACAGGCCTCCTGCCACTGTTTCTCCGGTGAGCCAGCCCATTCATTGCAAGGAACTGTTGATATTGGGCTGCTTTATCCAATGTATTTAGACAGAAGCTGTCTGGACAGGGACATCATTCTATAGTCAGTACATACAGAGGTACCAAACTCAATAGTAAGAACTTGCTGCCCAGTAGTAATACTAGTTCTTCTAGTACATGGGCACTAAAATGCACCATAAACAGCCCGTGGTCTGCAACAGTGATCTATCTGAGAAAGACAGTGGTGTTTTGTCCCTGAATGCTTAAAAATAGCAACATACATGGTCTCTGTATGTTGTAATGGAATCAGATCCAAAAAGTAAACCTTGAAATGCTATCTAATGTATAGTCTATCAGATGTGTCATTTCAGATGTGAGCCTTTACAGGGGTATAATCCAAGAACAGCAGCGATATATTAATAAAACCTGCTTCAACCACATTTTTTCTGGCAGATAGTACTTTTGCACTGTAGCCCAAAATATATAATGAAATCCAGATCTCACTAGATGCTGGAATGTCCTTTGTCAATAACTGTGAAAAATGTCTCTCACTCTGCAGTGCAAAACCGAGCTGTGGAATTTATGTGCGTAAGTTCTTCCACCCTTAAAAAGTATTTTTTTATCCTGAATGAAAATACTGACACTGATTGTCCATGGCAGAGACCACTCCTTGCCTCTGCTGTATATCCTAATCCCTTCTGCACCAATTGTGTATAAGTGAATTTACTGCCTGTGAAGCAGACTACCTCACCAACCTCAACCCCCCAGATCTTCTATTATTGTTTGACTAAAAATTAATACCAGTATTACCAAATGGGAACGAGATGCACATGTACATCTCCTCACTGGCCTGAGATGCTGCATCAGGGACTAGGGTCCCTTTTTTATTCTTTGCTAGGGAAACCATTGAAATTCAACTGCATTGCCAGATTTTGGCCTGGTGGAAACCTGTCCACATGGCACCAGTTTGAGTTTGGTCCTGACCTCAGCTGAGATTGGGACACAGACCTTAAGAACACAAAAAACCAAAACCCCTATTTTGCAAATCCTTTGGACCAATGTCATGACTCAAGGCTTCTCACACCATTTTGCACGCTCTTCATGTTTTTATTTGAAAGCACCAGAGCAGTCAGCATCATTTTATTGCCAGCTGCTGACCTCTCACCATCATCTCATGAATTATGGCTTCAGGACTGGCTGGCTACATCATCCCACACTAATTCTGTTTCCAGAAGTACCACAGGGAGGTCACTGGATTCATGTCCCTGTAGCCTGACAGAATGATGAGACTAACCAAAATAGCCATTCGCCCCCTCTCCCAGGTGAGTAGGTTCTGCCTGCAGAAGGGAAAGAAAATTCCTCAAGGAAACAGGAAGAAGTATTCAACAGCCAAACAGAATATTCAGGAGGCTGGCATGGGCCTTCCCAAAGAAAATGAAACCCCTTAAAGGAGGCTGTGTGGTCTTCATCCCACTCTGAATGATTCCACAGCTTTGACTTGATTTTCTATATACTGAAGTTTAAGCAGACACTCACCCATTTGTGCTTCTCTAAGGTTTGGGCAGCAAGCACTGCTTCTGAAAACTAGTTCAAGCAAAGAACTTAAGATGCTGAGCTTCCAACTACTTGTACTCCTTTTCCTCATTTTTATGACTCCACCTACAGGCCCTTGGCCTGTGGAGTCAAGAGCACCACTGCAATGGGTGCATCCCTCCTCTGCCACCCACCAGGGAAAGATTCCAAAAGCATCTGGCAGACAAGATCTAGTTCAACCCAAAGGAGTTGGGGGAGAGCCACAGACGACCACTGAGGAAGACACAGGAGTGTCTATTCACAGAAAGGAAAGAGAAAAGGGTGACTCTACCAAACATTAAATGCTGTAAGCATGTCTGATTGCACGTCAATAAAGACAAGGGCCATGAACGCCTGCAAGAGAGAAGCAGCACCATGATAAGAAGAGTGGCACATTATCTGCACATGGTATTTCCAGCTGTCACTTTCAGGCTTGAATTCTCTTCAGTCTGACCTAAAGCAAAGAGATATAAACATTAAATTCTTATTCTGCTTCAGTCTTTTGCCTTGCCTTGCCTTGCCTTGCCTTGCCTCGCCTCGGTGGAGCCATGTGAGCACCAAAGTGAGGTGGAACTTTGGGATATGCTTTAGCACTCTTCTGTCTTAGAAACATCAGAAGATTTTAATCTTCTCCATCGACTAGTAATGAGTGTCAGGACAAGAATGTGTACAGCCATGTGTACAGCCGCGTAACTAGTAATTTTTTATAGTCATCCCCAAAACATTCTGACACGTAATCACTGCAAGTAATCACTGAGCACAGTCCTGTTTTGGAAGGCTCTTTTATTGCTGAACCATAGCAAAGTTTGGCTTTTAAACATGATCCTTCTCCAGTCCTACCCCTTCAATTTTATAATCAAAACAAGACTTTAAAACAAAACAAAACAAAACCCTTTAAAAAAAAAGAATTACAGGGTGCAAGAAAAAGACTAGCAAACCAGAATATTTTAGGATGGATAATAGGGCCCACAAATATGCAAGGAACAACCCCCTCTGAATGAGTGGTCTCTGGTTTCTGGCAGAATCTCATTGAAGTTCCTCTACCAGTGCAGAGGAGAGCTGAGTCTTCCCTGCTAAGTGAATAACCTTGATTGTACTGCAGGGTAATTTCTACTTGATCTTATTCCAAGTGTGCAAAGCCATAGGCGTTTGCATTTGGACAAAACAGTTGTCAAAGATCAGACCTGGGGGTCTGCATTAAGAATCCAAGTCCTAGTATTTGTGCAGAGAGAAGCTGCATAAGCACCAGCTTCCATCCCGCTTACATCTGCTTTGTAGTACAAAGTGGGGCCATGAGAGCCTGGAGAGAGTTGTCCCTCTGTTCAGAAGGGCTTGACATCAACTGGCAGTTCCCCAGACAAAGGAGGGGAGAAGGACAAAGAAAGCCTGTCAGCAACAGGAGGTGGCATGGATCAGCATTCAGACCTGTGCCAGCACAAAGTTCTCTTGTGCAAAGGAGCAAAAGTGAGATGAAAATTCAGGCACTCACCTCAGCTCATTGTTGTGGCCAAATTCATTTAGCCATGTAGGCATGTGATTTGGGAGTGCTACCCATGGCACTTCATGTCTTCTCCCCAGTAACAGGTGACAGAACTAGAGGAAATGGCCTCAAGCTGCGCCAGGGAATATTAAGGTTAGATATTAGGAAGAACTTCTCTACTGAAGGAGTCATCAAGCATTGGAACAGTCTACCCAGGGAGGTGGTTGAGTCCCCATCCCTGGAGGGGTTTAAAAGACGGGTAGATGCGGTGCTTGAGGACATGGTCTAGCGGTGGAGTTGGTGGCAGTAGGTTAATGGTTGGACTGGATGATCTTAAGGGTCTCTTCCAAACTTAACAATTCTATGATTCTATGATTCTATGGGACAATCTTGAACCTCAGTATCACGAGATGCCAGCAGTACAGCTTCCCCGTGGGGCCATGCTGCTGTAAGAGAGGGATGTTGCCCCCACTTGTCGACCAGGGGAGCTAACAAAGTTTGCTTTCCCTAACAATTACAAGAACTATTCCTGTGGCTGCCTGTCAGTGCCTGTCCCAGGGCTGTTTTTCCGAATGCTACACCTCAGCAGCTGTTATCCCCGAGAAACCACCTGCAGCAGGCCGCAGGGCCCCCGTCACTCCCAGCAGCTTGTGAGTGGGCACGCAGTGCTCGCAGGCCCGGCAGATGGCGGGCTTTCTACTCGTTTGCTCCCAGGTCTAACGCTTCCATCTTTGCGCACGTAACTGCAGTTGCATCAGTCAAGTTTGGGGTAGAACTTGTGTCAGTCCTGGCCAGAAGATATTTTGTTCTCCCTGCCTGATGTTTCTATCCCAGATGTCAACCAGATGTAGAACAAGAACTAGGTCTATGTGAGAGCCTCCCTCTCGCCAGGAAGCTCTGTAAGCTGGACAAGAAGTGCTAAACTCAAGGTCAGCTCAAGCGCAGGCCAGTAATCACACCCAGACATCAGAATTTCACTGTACCTCAAATATAGCCTGAACCTTTGGGGCTGCAACCCTGTCAGTACCTAGGAGGCTTAGCCTCAGTTTAAAACATTTCATTTCAAAGTTCTCAGCATTAAAAGCCTGAAGTCTCACGTTGCATCGCCAGTTCCTCAGCAACATTCCTGGGGACTCCACAGAAAGAAGTATATTTAAAAAGTGAAGACACAAATGAGGCCAACCCATTTATCAGAAGCGCCTTTCTATTTTAGGAGCTCGATCTGACTAACCAGGCACTGCTCTTTTTATTATGGGTCACTGCTTTTGTAAGCCCCCCTGTACTGACTCCTTTTCCTGCTTACATACAGGGGGTGCAGCACAGTTTCCCTGTTTACACTGTTAGTTGTTATTTCCCCAGCTGCTGGCTGGGTTATGACCCCAGTCAGATCACTAATAATAGCCTCCTCCCCTCCCAGGAAAGCGAGGAGCCAGCAGGGTTCAAGCAACCTGTCCCCTCTAGGAGCATCAACAATGTCTGGCTTCACAGGATTCAGGCTCTGGTGCTCTCCTCTCTAATAACCCCCCACTGGCATCAGCAGGGGAACCTACTACACCTGCTTATCGGGCTCCCGGCTCCCCAGCACCGCACAAAGCAGCTGATGCCAGTTTGTCCAGCCCCTTGCTTTCCTTGGAAGTTCTCTGGAGGATTGTCTGGAAGCCTATTGAAACAGAAAGTTCTTCCAACTTGCACCCCTGGCTGTCTCCTTCTTGCTGACACCTTATTTCTCCAGGTCCTGTAGGACTGAGAAAGAAGGCTCATTCAGGAGGGAGTTTTCACTTTAATTCCTTAGCAGCTGAAACAATGTAGTTGTGCACTCACCCCTTGGTGCACTTGACATATATGTGTATATATATATATATATGGTCTGATACATAAAACAGAATATGGAAAGACTGACAGCACTGTCACCCTCACACAGATGTATATTTTTCTTTTTTGGGCACAGCATTAACTTTCAGTTCCTTATTTAAACCACTCTGAGGGCTACAGGATTTGTACACTGTGTTGTGCCTTTCTCAAATTGCTCTTGTCGGTCTGGTGGACTAAAGAATTAATTTCCATAAACCTCCAGAGAGCTGCATTCTTCAGGGCCAGGTGCCATTTTGATCTCAAATTTCCCATAGGGAGAAATTCTTCCCCATGAGGGTGGTGAAGCCCTGGCACAGGCTGCCCAGAGAGGCTGTGGCTGCCCCCTCCCTGACAGTGTTCAAGGCCAGATTGGATAGGGTTTTGAGCAATCTGGGCTAGAGGAACGTGGCTCTGTCCATGGCAGGGGTGTGGAACTAGATGGGCTTTGAGATCCCTTCCAATACAAACCAGTCTGTAATTCTATTTTATGTGTCCATATGGATCTCATTCCATTTTTTTTCCATGACTTCAGGTCCAGCCAAGAAGGTCTCTTAGAGGCTTGATTTGAAGACTAAGAAGCAGAAAACCACCACATACTTGGGGAAATTACCCCAGAGGTTAACTGAGATCATTACTTAGAAATTATAAGTAATTGCAATTACTTTAAGTCTGCATTTGTCAGGATTTAGTTCCTAATCATTGGATATCCTTCGGTCTTCCTCTGATGGATTAAACATCCATTTACTTTTAGAAGTCTTCTTCCTGTGTGCATGAAGAGATCGTGACCAAGGGCTGGCTGTGCCTTCCATGTAGTTATTTTCCCACCACCATTTCAGTGGGATTGGACCAAAACATCAGGTCACCTTCTGAACCCTTTGCAATCCTTTTGTAAATCTTGATGTGCAGGGCAGTAACCACTGGTATTGCTACTACAAATGACTTCCTAACTTCTTGTTGGCATGCTGGCAGATTTTCTCCTTGCTGCAATATCACACCAAAAGCTTCCAGTGGCTCCACTACTGTCACTTACAGTAAAGATCATTACAGAATATCAGCTTTCTAGGATACTGTTCTTTATTTTATGCCCATTTTGCACATTTTTCTTTGCTTCTTGCTGGATGACCTTGAATTTGTTCTTTAAACTGTAAATTCACTTTACCAGAAGTCCCATGTTTGCCTGTATAAATTACTTTCTAAGAAATTCTGATGCCAAATATTTCCAGGTCTCATTTCAAGTTTATTCCTCACCTCAGCTAAAGATACTAAGAAGCATCAGCCTTGGAAATAATCCCTGTGGCTCCGTGTTTTCTTGTGTGCTAGTCTTACCCTACAGCTGCCTTACAATCTGTTACCTTCTGCCACACTTTGATATATTTAAGACAGATTCTGTAGCACATTATTTTTTTAACCAGGTTGGGAAAGCAAAGCAAAGTCCTCACAGAAATTCTTTAACGTATCTTTAATCGGATAGAATAGAAAACATGGATAATAAGGAAATCTGTTTCTTTCCTTTGTTGTCATATACTGAGTGTGTTTTTCTTGGCTTCATTAGACCTATGCAGATAAATCATGTTTTGCTTCTTTGTGGTTTCAAACTATCATCAACAATAAAATGAAGGTAATGGTTTGTGGGTTTTTTTTAAATAAATACTTGGCTTCAGCATTGTACAGTTCCTGATTTTCCCCCAATAAAACTGGAGGAAACATTTAAAGGAAAACATAACTTGGAACTATATTTTCTTCAAAAGGTCACATTGAGAAGTGTAAACATGGAATCAAAGAATCACTTAGGGATGGAAGAGAACTTTAAGATCACTGAGTTCAACCACAGACTAACCCTGCCTACTCCACCTCTAGACCATGTTGTTCAGCACATCATCTATTTGCCTTTTAAATACATCCAGAGATGGTGACTCCACCACTTCCCTGGGCAATGCTTGACAACCCTTTCAGTAAGGAAGTTTTTCCTGATGTCTAACCTAAATCTCCCCTGGTGCAGTCAGTAACCATTTCCTCTTGTCCTATCGCTTGTTACCAGAGAGAAGGGACCAACCCCCACCTCTCTGAAACCCCCTTGCAGGTACTTGTAGAGAGCTCGCTGTTCAGAGACTTTTTTTTCTTGTCAAGATTAATAAACCAGCAGACATGCCACCAATTTAAGTGGAAAATATTACCTACCCATGCTCTGCAGAGCTCCAGGTTTATGGTTCTTGTGACAGGCACAAGCCTCTTACTTCCCAGCTGATGTAGGATATGATATGCCGGGAGCAGCTGTGCCTATCCTCAGTCATGTTAACATGAGCACAGGCACTCATCATCCTCCCCTACCCTCAGGGCAAGCAAACAGCCACAGAATGCAATCTGTGGGCATGTATTTGCAAAATCACTACTGGCATCTACAAGGGCACGGGACAACTTTAAAGTAAAAATTATGCAAATAAGGAAAGAAAGAAAATGTTTGTTTTTTTTTTTTTAATTCCTGAAACATTAATTTTGAGAGAAAAAGAAGGTACACCTTCCTCTCCTGTGGTCAAATCCGATATCTTATCATAGAAATGTAACGGCATCTCTGTAAATAAGTGAAATCTTGGAAAACAGTAAAAGCAGTATTAGGCTCTTGGATGTTTGTAGATGTTACTACTCATCAACTACAATTAAGTGGTGTTTTACACTGAAGGTGCATGACACACTGAAGCCAGTGTGAATTGGCTAAAGACCAGGTGCTGGCAGCGCTGCTGTGCCAGTGTATGTCAGCTCAATAGAATGGTGTCATTTACACCATGAAGGGAGAGCAAAGGACGTGACCTTGTCTTTACCTGTGACTCCTCAGGTATTTTTGCACCTTCTCTCTCTCTCTCTCTCTCTCCCCCCCTCTCTCTCTCTCTCTTTTTTTTTTTTTTACTGCTGCTCACAATCATAGGAAACACATGCAGCTCACTCTGATTTTAATACAATAATAAACATCGTGATCTCTTTAAAAACTACAAGCAACAAACAGCCCTGCCCATATGATGTTTTCAGAAAAGACTGCACCAACATTCATGAGGAATAGAAAAAGAAATTGGTTGGGAAGTGGAGAGAAATCTTATTTCACTTTAGAACTCCCAGAAAGAAAACAAACAAGGAAAAGGGGAACAGAAGGCAGAAATAATGGGGTTAAACCCCAGTATGTCTTAAACACTGATGCTGTTATTGACACTGATGGGGAAATGTGCTTCTGACAGGATGAGTTTTATCCAGAGTGTCCGAAAGAGAAAGCTGAGGCTGGGAACACCAGGGAGCTGGGACACGTGAAGGAAAGAGTTAAGTTTGGAGTCACCCTCTCTGAAGTGCTCTGTGATGCTGTGCAGTGTTTCAGCCCCCAGAGCCTTCCTCCTCCTCCTCCCTCCCTGTGTCGGAGTGGGGAGGAGGCGGGTTCTGCTGAGCTGTTAAATCCTGAGTGAAGTTTCCCCCATTTCCAGTGGTCACCGTTGTCTGAGGCTGTTTCGGAGCAGAGCTGGGTTACCCTGACATTCCTGGGACTGCAGCCAGCCAGGGGAAAGTGAAGAATAGACAAACCTTTTACAATTTGCTTTTGTCAAAGTGTAGAGAAAGAGGAAAGGGAAGAGTCTTTTTTTTTTTTTTTTTTCCCTTTTCAGCATCACATTCCTGTGTTTTTTTTCAGCCTGGAAAATATCTTAATGCTGGTGCTTTTCTCTCTGGAAACAAAGGAGCCAAACGGGACTGAGGAAGCAAGAAGTGGGTCGAAGGCTTGGGAAGTTTAAAAGAGAGAGACTCAGAGAGGCTGGGATTTCCCTTTTCTTAAATGAAATCCCTGCCCGCGCGGGTAACTGGTCGAGCAGAAAGCCAGACCTGCAGGTAAATGGAGAAGCAGAAATCCCAAAGGAAATTTCCGCTAACCTCATCCCGCTCGTCAAGAAGGTGAAGAAGAAAGGAAGTTCAAAGGTACAGGGGAGGACGGGCAGGCTCTGGGACCTGTTGAGTGTGTAAAGATAAATCGCTGGGCAGCAGCAAAGCTGTATGGCATCAGTCTCCTTTTAAAGGAAAAAGACGTGAAACGCTGTCGCTGGAAGGGGAACTTCCCTGGGAGTGTAAGTCTCAAATCCAACTCTTGGCTTTCTGCTCTACCCACCAGACCTTTTCCCTGTGAGTGTTTGTGTGTGTGTCTGTGAGAGTGTGAGAGGCAGAGAGAGAAGGATGCAGATCACAGCGTCCTTTCAGATAGACAGGGTCACGTTACAGACGGATGATCTCACTTTTGCATAATATGATCCATTTTGTGCTTTTCCAAAAATAACTGTAAACTGTACAAAGCCACCAGGGCAGGGCTGAGGTGCACTCAGCACTTTTAAAGCACAAAAACCAGCCAGCCCGTGCTCTGCTTTTCTTCATCCCTTGCTCAAGACACCGTCACACTGGTAACATCTAACTTTTTTTTCCCTTTTTCTCCTCCCTGCAAGCGGGTCGCACAATGAACTGGAGGGCGGCTCTCAGCTTAGCCCTGCTGTGGGCAGCATGGCTAGTATGCGGCTCCGAGAAGAATGTTAGGCTAGCGGAGAGAGGGAGCCATGGAGTTAGGAAAGTGCCCCTGGCTTACAGGGCTCAAAGCAGCCTCCTGAGAAGGTCTGGAGCATCCCCGAGGAATCTGAGCCTGAATCCCCAACACCCTGTCATCAAGAGGGATTCTTCAGCACCTCCAAAGGCACCTGCCAATCTCCTGCACGGGGAACCACGTTCCCAGGCCAGGGGCACGGGGACCAGAATGAGACGGGTACAGAGACTCACAGCTGCAGCCAAATACTCCAAGTCTGAGATGATTAAGGATGAAGGGATATCTTCTGCCTCACAGACACGAGCGGTACGTTTCCCTTCGGGGTCAGGTTCTCCCAATGTCCTGGCCAGCTTTGCTGGGAAAAACCGGGTGTGGGTCATTTCTGCCCCCCACGCCTCAGAGGGCTACTACCGGCTCATGATGAGCCTGCTGAAAAACGATGTTTACTGCGAACTGGCCGAGAGGCACATCCAGCAGATTGTGTTATTCCATGAAGAGGGAGAAGAAGGGGGAAAAGTCAGAAGGATAACCAATGAAGGGAAAATCCTGGAGCAGCCACTAGATCCTGCCCTTGTACCTAAGCTCATGAGCTTTCTGAAACTGGAGAAGGGGAAATTTGGCATGGTGCTGTTGAAGAAAACGCTGCAGGTGGAAGAAAGGTATCCTTATCCAGTTAGGCTGGAGGCCATGTATGAAGTTATTGATCAGAGTCCCATCAGAAAAATTGAAAAGATGAGGCAGAAGGGCTTCATCCAGACTTGCAAAGCAGCTGGGGTGGAGGGCCAAGTGGTTGAGGAAGCCAATAATGGGGGCAGCACCCAGCCTACCCCTGGTGGTGGCCATGTCCAGCTGTCAGAAAGGAAGGAGGAACCAAGAAGGAGCAATAACCAGCCAACAAGGACCAAAACAGTGAGGAAACCAATGACAACCATGGTGGCCACTTCTCTGCCTACAGTAAGGACCACTACCCTCCCTCCCACCACCACAACTACCCGTGCCATAACCCGTGCGGTGACAACAGCAAGCCGGTCTATGACAACAACTACACCCCTCCCCACCACACAGAGGACCTGGACCCAAAAGTTGCATTCCACCACAGAGTACCACAGGTTACCATCAGCCCCTGATGTGACCACACCACGGGTCACAGCCTCTGAGGATTTCTACTCTCCTGTGTGGAAGGCAAACCGCAGGGACCGGCAGCGCGGCCACACAGAGAAACACCCGGTGACCACACGGAAACCAAGCAAAGCTGCCCGCTATGACACTTCGACAGAGGTCCCGACCGCTCCCTCAGTGTACTACACAAAGGCAAACGTGGGTAGATTTAAAGATAATCGGACAGACAGGAAGGACTACAGCCACAGGGACCTGAATGTCACACCAGGGCAACACAAACCAACCAAGACTAAACCACCAAAAAAGAAAGCCCAAGAAAAGATACTGAGCAATGAATATGAAGATAAATATGACCCAAGCAAGCCAGCTAGCTCCCATTTAGAGGAAGAGATTGCAGTAGGAAACATTCCCCCAAAGAAAGGGAAAGAATCAAAGAAGCATGAGCGAATGGATAAACCCGAGAAGAAGAAGAAGAAGGACAGAGCTGACAAGCTGCAGAAGAGTGAGAAGCAATCCAAGAAGGACAAAGCTGAGAAAAAGAATAAGCAGGACAAAGACCGAAGCAAGAAGAACAAGAAAGGGAGCAGGACTGAGAATGAGGACTTCCCCAAGCCCAACAAGAAGCCTTTCATACAGCCTCCCAGGAAACTGGTGACTGACCTCCTGGAATATTTTGAAGGCAAAAGGCGTCTCATTGTAAGTAATTCATTCATCTCAATTTGATTATGTAAATGAAGTTGTATCTCCCTCCTAGGAGGAATATGTGCAACAGAAAGTTTATGGGGATTTGTATTATTAATTTTTGGTGCTTTTCTTTAAGAGAGAAATTTTTTAGACCCAGATGATCATTTCCAAGAGGGGGAAGTTTCGCAGCCTCATGTTAGAAATCTTAGATGCAATATGAACATCAGTCAGACAGGAATCAGGCTAAAACCTCTTCCCAGTCACTTCCATGAGTCACTATGAGCCACCAGATGGTTTTGTTTCCAGTAGATACGTGTCAGGATCTGTCCAATTATGATCAACAAAACCAAGTTCCAGCATGGATTACATCCCTCCCTTGCTTTGGGGTACTCAACAGTGTTACTGCATTCTGATGCTCAGCCTGCCCTGCCAGCTGGCACACCTGGTTTATGTTGGTGCTGGTGTCCTAAAACTGGAAGCAAGCCTGGTGGCTTGGCAGCACTAGTGAGTGCCTGTCCAAGGGTATGCACAAAGGCGTATGATCAGACCCCTTGAGGTGGGATTGTTACATTTGCTATTCTTTCTGATGGGAATTTGGCATCCAAATCTCCTAGGCATCTTCAGAGATCCCATGCAAACTCTGTTTTTGTTTTCCCCCCCTGCTGTTTATATTAAACTATAACACCATGGTAAATTTTCAAGCCTGAGAAACTCAGCATGGTCTGGAGTTACTTGTCCCAGGGTTTAATTGTGTTGTATGTTTTTCCAACTACTTATCTAAAAAAACACTTCACCTGGGACAGGAAACAGGTTTAGCTGTAGTACAAATGTTTTTCCTGGCAGATGGCACATAACCCGAAAGGTACACTTTGAAAAACACTTCTTTAAAAATATTATTGTGGGAGTCAGTTTCTTGCAGTTACTCCACTGCAAGCTGGACTGTTTCACAGTTACTCTACAACAGGCAGCGTCACAAACGGAGCTTTGGCCTTCGTGCCCCATATTCCAATACAAATAGCTAAGATGCCAAACTAAGATTTCAACCACTGGAATTTAATTAATCATTCTGCTGATGATTCACAAACCTGAGCTGAAGCCAACTTTCTTCTGCCCTCCTTGTTCCTCCAGCTGCAGGGGCTATGCAGAGCTAGCAGACTTGCATTCCCCAGCATGATGGAAATGGAGAAAAGCCATAGAGTTGAAAATGTTGAACTTGATTGAATTTTGCAAAGAATGCCTACTAGTCACTTGTTAACTCATAGTTAACCAATCAAAAGCTCAGAGAGAGAAACTGCACACAAGTTTGGGATCTTTGAAACTTGGGACATATATATCAATGCTGTTGCTTCCAAAATATGTGCAGCATCAGGGTAAACAAAAACAAATCTGAAGAAATGCTATAAGCAGAGCTCACAGATGTCAGGCTGATAATTCATTACACCAGCACAGCCCTGGCAACCTCAAGGCTGGTCTGAAATTTGAACCTTGTGAGACTAAGCCACCTCACATCTGGATCTCCAAGAAAAGAGTTGCACAATCTCAGGTCATCAAGCCAAAACTCACTGAAGACAAATGGTTATGCCACGCTGCACTTCCCTTTTCCAGTATTTAGTATCATCCCCAGCTTGCCTGCTCGGAAGTTTTTTGGAGAATAGTTTTGATTTGGTCATTAATAAGAGCAGTGGCTGAACTCTGCTGTATCTTTGCCACTTATGACACATGTGGAAAAACAAATAACTTCTAAACCTTCTTTGAATCCACACACGTGCCTAATTGCATCCCTTCCTACCAAACTCTTCAGTTGCCCTATGGTCAGTCCTTCCAGCTAGGTGGACTCTGCCACTCATTAGTCTTCAGAGTCTCTCTTTAGAGATTTTACCTGCACTGCTGCAGAGGTGGCTCTACCTGAGTTAGTTATTTCCCATTGTTTTGCTAGATTTGTGACTTCCAGCTGCTTTTATAGTCTGGCTCCCAAAGATATCATTTCAGTCCTCTCCCAAAAGTATTTTGAGACAGACATGGGGGTTTGGGTGGTTTTGGTTTGTTTGGTTTGGTTTTTTTATTATTAAGGATCACATACTGCAAATCTAAATGTGAATATCAAACATCCAGAATTTTGATTGCTATTCTGGGTTAAGTTCAATTAATGACAAATATAGGATCCAACTGCAGAAACTGAAAAAAAAATGTGTGGGTTTTATGTTCTGCAGCCCCACCTCACCATCATGGGGCTTTTACTACAGTTATGCTAACATTGAGAAGTCTTGTCTCAATGAGTTTGTTCGGGGTTTTTAATCTCTCTGTGGTGATAAAATGCAGATCAACAGTTTATATATAACACTCCTTTTGTATCCACAGGCACATATATGCAAAAGCATATACACACATGTGCATGCAAATGGTGACAGACACAGTGTATATACCGCCTGGGTTAAAACAGTATCAGCATAAAGCTCTGATGTGAAGTTTGCTTTGCCTCTTAAAGGTACCCTGCTTTGTTCTACAAGGTTTGATGAAGTGTATCAAATTCAGACTTGACTCTGTGTTCCTGCTTATGGCCTCCAAAACTAGGAGGAGAATGCAAACCGATGGTCTGGTTTTGATCTCAGTCCTCATCTGAGGCATTTCTATGCAATTTAAAAGCATGTTACATGTTATGGCCCAGAAATCAAATCCTCTTTGTGTCTGATTCTCATTCACCTTCATGTCTCAACGCTGGAGTCGTGCCAGGGGGCCTTTGCATAAACCAGAGTCAGATCTCGTAAGCCCAGAAATGCCACTTACATTTCAGTACACTGATGAATGGGATTTATAAGGAATATATAATAAAAATCAGCCTTCAGGCCCTACAAACTTCAGGAGGCAGCTAGAAGACGATTGCACCTGATACAGACTGAAGCATAAGTTTGTGACTGAAGGATTCTGGTGATTATTTATGACCTTAAACCATAAAATTTGGATCCATACTCGATCCAACTCCTTGTGAGTTCAAGGGATTGGTGGCAGGTGGATTTCACTGCCGCCATTAGAGTGATAACATTGCTAGAGCTGTGGCATTCCTCTCCACCTTCTGCTGGAAACTACTGCACGGGACCACTGCAGGTTGTTACACACTATCCTTGTCTGCAGTATCTGCATCTCAATTATTGATGAAGGATCTAAGTTGTGTGCTTCAAACTTTTGAAAAACTAAATCTTTAAAAATGTTAGGAGGCTCTGAAATAAGTACTATAAACTTAGAGAACTTGATACTTTCGTTGTTGTAATTGCCCCTCCTCCTGTTCTCCCCCCATAGCCATGCCCTCTCAGCAAGGCCTGCAAGGTATCAAAGTGGCTTAGAAAAACACTAAATCATCAATTTTCAGATGGCTTTACATTGGTCTTAGCAAGTCTTCAGGGGCTTCTTATATGGTCATTAGTTAAGTAAGCATTCATGTATTCCACCCTTGA
Source organism: Heliornis fulica (assembly GCA_013399135.1). NCBI lineage: Eukaryota > Metazoa > Chordata > Aves > Gruiformes > Heliornithidae > Heliornis > Heliornis fulica. Next base: position 445,811 of record VXBZ01000283.1, on the reverse strand, counting down.
CAGTCAAAACAGCCACCAGGAGCCTTTGCCTGGACCATGGGATGAAGCCAGAGCAGCTGCCCTGTTCCCAGTGCTCCCACTGTGAGAGGGTAGAGGGAAACCTAGATTTGTGGCACCTCTGAAGGCTGTAAGGGAGACCTGGAGAGCAAGGGATAATAGGAGAGTATGTGTGCTTTTGCAAAATCCAGTGCTGTTTCTGCTGTCAGCACTGTGGAGAGGCAGCAGTTGAGCAGGTGCCACCAGCTGGTCTTGCTTTCTAAGGTTTTCCTGTGGCTGGTTGGACACCTTTGGGCCAGGCCTGGGCCTAAAGGTACACTCCAGCCAAAAATACATCAAATAACACTACAGAGCTGTCAACAGCTGCATGGAAAAGAAAGCCCAGTTTGCAGACATTGGGTAGTTCTGAGGTAAATTGCTCATATATGCTTCATTCCTTACACTAAACAAGCTCTTTTGTCTCTGCCACCAACCAGCTCATCACGACCCCCAAGGCGGACAACACCATGTATGTACAGCAGCGAGACGAGTATCTGGAGAGCTTCTGCAAGATGGCAACGAGGAAGATCTCAGTCATTACGATTTTTGGCACCATGAACAACAGCAGCATGAAAATTGACCACTTCCAGCTAGGTTCTTTATTCTTAATAATTTCTTTCCATCTTGTGGGCTCAGTACAAACAGCAAAGGGAGAAATTTCCCCAGCTTGGGTCAAGACCTAAGCAAGAACATTTGTTGTGGTCCAGTTGCATGCTCAAACTCATTCCTCCTCCTTCCATACCAACTACACCCTTCTGGTATTTACACAAATTTCTCTGGTGTTTTCCACATTTAGGCTTCCAGTGCTGTACCTTGAGCACTTTCATCTTTCCTTGTGGGAGTTCTTAAATCAAATGAAACAGTGAAAGGCAGGAAAATGGGATGATAGTATGGGACAGAAAGAGGAAATCTGGCTCAGCTCTACCAATATCCTGAATACCAACCTCACTGTCTAATCAAACAGCTGCCCTAATACTGTGACCCTGTGACTCTGGTTTTTGCAGCTCATGAGCCATGGGTGGTCAGATATTGGCGAGCACGATTTAAACACTGTCTAAAGAAAGTTCAACATGGCTGTTGCCATGAAAGAGAGGAGATTGGGGGCAGGAAATGCTGAAGGGTACTATTTGAGATTATATTCAAGACCTGGCTCAAGTTAATCCTATTTTGAATTTCAACATCACTGTCTTCCCACTGTGCTATACAGCATTTTCTCACGCCTTTGCACTCCTCACACGGTCACGGAAAAAGCTTCATTTTTCAGGGGCACACACTGGCTAAACCCAGGAAAGAGAGAAGTGTGCTAGTTAGACTCCTTGGTGCAAGTTCCCTTCCTTCCCAAGATCAGCTTTCCTAGGCTTAAGAGCTGATATTGATGTTCACAAAGTGAGTATTTTCCTCCAGAGTAAGGGGAGGTCCAGGCACATTTCCCCCTCCCTAGTGGTAGCAGGTAGAAATTTATAAGATTTTAACCATAGCTTGTAGGTGTGGACAACCTTACAAATCTGCACCAGCTACCTGATACAAAAAGATTTACCATGTGAAGTCCTATCACCTCTACTTATCTGTCAAGAAAGATACCCTTCAGTGTGAGTCCTTATTGCTGGCTATTGTAAAGAGGTTCATCTTACTGAAGCCAGAGGTTTCGGAAGCACTACAAACCAGACTAAGAGTGACTCAAAAAGTAGCTCATTCAGCCACATTTAGTCCCACCTTCTTGTGCAGAGAGTTCCCACATAGGCATGTGACACTGGGCATCTGTCTCTCTTAGGCAGCTTTGAAACAATTGGTGTCAGTGTTCAGGTCCTGGGGGAGAACCCACCAAAGCCAGCGAGAACCCTTCCTTTCTAAACAGTAGGGTTTGGACAAAGACTTCAGGTCCCAGTCCAGCAAAGCACTTAAGCTTACTTGTCTTTTGAATCATATAAACAATATCATAGCTGTCTGCATCTATGCCCTGGGTTTGGATAGGATACAGTTCATTTTCTTTCTAGTAGCTGGTGTAGTGCTGTGTTTGGGATTTAGGATGACAATCATACAAGCTACTCGCTTTGCTTATAAAGTTCACTGTATCTTTCCTCTGGAGGTTCATCTGGTTTTACCAGACCTTGGAAAGAGGTGTGTGATGGAACAGAAAACTCAGGACCATAACAGCCCCAGGGTATTTCAAGTCTGGCATAAAACAGGCCAGAAGATCACAGATTTATGTCTGGTTTCCAGCTGTGCCTTTACTACTCTTAGAGAGGACATAGCAGGGGATCAGAAGCCTCGTGTCCCTGAATGACAGCAAATCACAAATCCTGCCAGACTGTCCATTTGTGCACCTCCTAGACAAATCTGGAGCAGTACACAACTTTCCACATCAGGCCAAGGTTACTCAAGGCCACTTTCTGTGTACCTAGATCCCATTTGCCTGTCAGAGGACTGTTTAGGATTATATTTAGCTCCAGTCTGGCTAATAAACAGACATTCATTCTGACACAGACCATACTCTTTCAGCCTGTTCCAAACTTAACCTACACCCAATCCTTCCCCAAACCACACAAGTGTATGTAACAGATGAACTCTCACAGGAGGAATTAACTTGTTGAAGAAAAGCAGACCTAGAAGGGTGTAAGTTAAACCTTAAATAAAGTTGCTTGGTTTTTTGCTCACAACAACTCCTGAGCTTTTAAAAAAGTTTAGATAATACAAATGCCTTCCTATCCTACCTGCCCTTCTCTTCTATCTTTCCTGCCTGCATGGCCTCTTCATGGCTCACTCTGTACCAGAGGCGGCAAACGCTTCTAAGAAAACACTCTGTTCACGGTATTTATGCTGCAGCTCGAAACCTGAGCAGACAGAATGATCAGTTCCACTTGTAGTGCTGCATCTTGGTACTGAAACACAAAGAACAGAACAGATTTTTCACTTGAAATTTCAAACACATTTAGCAGTGAGTGAAAGACAGCTCATTAACACTGTTTGGCCAAGATTAGCTCATGTTGAGTCCAAAGAGCCTTTCCAGTTTCCCACTGGAATGACACAAAAGCTGAGTGTCACCGCAAAGGTCTTCTCTTTACCATGAGTTACCCATGTGGCCTCTAGCTGCTAAAAATGTATGGAGAAAAGTTTCCACACTCTTTCAATGACCTTTCTAGAAAGAGCAAAGAGGGAGGACTTTGCAGGAAGCAGTCTCAACTTCTGTTATTCTTCATGGTGATCCCAGATGACCTTTATGAGGTGGAGGTCAGGGACAAGCAGTGAATTAGAAAGAGGCAATTCGATTCACTTCTTTTTTTGATCCATAGAAGTCATTTCCAAGTTTGAAAGGCAGGCCAGCTTTTCTGGCATTATTTTTGTCTCCACAAAACATTTTTCTGTATCACTCATTTAATTTTCTCCAGTACATTGTAAGCTTAGAAGGAAAATTTCTTAACAATGAAACTCTAAAGCACTACCTTCATGTTGGTATCTGCAGTCTTTAAAGCAGAAGAGTGCCAGGGGTTAGTTGGTCTAAGGGACTGCACCATACAGTTGTTTGCCATCACGTTTCACACTGGCAGCTTTTGCATTATTATACCTCTGTACAGACTGATGAGCCTTTGCTACTGTGGGGAATTGTTTGCAGGCATAAGTATGAATGTTTGGTCATAGGTTTTTAATGGTCATGTTTGCCATTAGTAACATGTAAATCTCACTTATGAAGCATTGATGGGAGAGGCTATTCAGTAGGGCCTGTTGTGACTGGACAAGGGGTAATGGTTTAAAATAGAGGGAGGGAGATTTAGATTGGATATTAGGAAAAAGTTCTCTCCTGTAAGAGTGGTGGAGCACTGGAACTGGTTGCCCAGAGAGGTGGTGGATCCCCCATCCCTGGAGACGTTCAAGGCCAGGTTGGATGAGGCCCTGAGCAACCTGATCTAGTTGGGGGGTGTCCCTGTTTCTTGCAGGGGGGTTGGACTAGATGACCTCTGGGAGTTGCTTCTAACCCTAATCATTCTATGATTCTATGATTCTATGGTTTACATATGTTTCAAAAGTGAATGACCAATTAGCACATCCAGCTACCTATCCAATGGGGAATTTATAGCATTGCCTACAATTCTTTACAAAACTTTCAAATGAGGTACATAAAACCATGTAAAACTATATATACTATGTCTATAGTTTGATTAGTATTGGCAGGTTTGTTTGTGGTTTTTTTCTGTAAGAAGTGGGTCCAAGGCATGAAACCTAAAGATCAGGTTCTGATTCAGACATTTTCCCAAAGTTTTAATTCAGAAGTTTTTTTCAATCTATCACACAGATTGGACCTACTGCAAAATGTGAATTAGATTGGTAAGCACCTTAAAGGCTATGGAAGTTTGGATGATTATTTAAAATGCCTTATTGTAGAATGAATCAAATCTTTTCTGTTGCTGTGTGCTCTGCTTGCCCTGTAGTACAGGGGACTGAAAAGTTGTACCTGTGGATTTATAGCTCTTGATCAGCTGTCACATCTCTTTGACTTCAGGCAGGTGATGTAAACCATGGCTGGGATTTCGAAGTGAGAATACAAATATTCATATTCAGAGTGGTCCCACAGGGTATATGTATCTCACAGGGTCTGCAGAGAGCTTGTTGCTGCGCAGGTGACATTTCACTTCATGTGTGACTTAGCCTCACTTTAGCATTCCAGCCTCAAAGTTGCATACAGAGGACTGTTCCAGCATTGTCACAGCTGTAGAGCACTGTGCTGGATGCTATGGCTGAGGCTGAGCTGATGACATGGAGGTTTTGACAACTTGGCCCTACTACACACCAGTTCCAGGGGAAGAAAGGAACCTCAGGACCTCCACAAGGTTGTCTGGGACATGCCACAAATCTCTGTCATCAGAGGTCTTTTTCTCCTCAAGCTTTTTTGAATGTTTTCATAGGGTAGAGCAGTGAGTAGGAACAAATTGTCCTCAGAATTAAGGCGGGGTTTTTTGCTGTCAGGGTACTAGAATGGGAAATGAACATCAGGAAGCAGATGGAGGAGGAGTACCACAGCAGGGTACAACAGAGACAGCTGGAGAGCTAGGACTGCAGTACTCAAGACACATTAAATGCTTCTGGTTTCCTGTAGTCCCTAAACCTCCCATGTAATTTTTTTTAAGACTGGAAAGGTTAACTCCGGTGTCCTGGCCAACTTCAAGCTGTTCTAGCTATGCTTTACTGACCCAAATTCTCTATAATGTTTCATTTGGACATGGTGCTTTCCAGCTCCTGCTCCTAAACTGTCAAACAGTCTCTATTTTCTATTCCAGAAGTGGCTGCATTTCAGGAGCTGGTGAAATGATTAGTACTTGCATATACATGTAAAAGCATATTGAAAAAAAAATCTAAAAGATCTTTCCAGTAAAGAGCAGGAGACCAAGATTGTTCAAAAGAAAGCAGAAATGTTGAATACTGAAGTGTATGTGTCCTAGGATAGACTGATTTAAAAATATACTGGGATTGAAAATTGGATAGGTATAAGCCATAGTGCCATACTCATGTTTTTTAATATCTTGCCTGTGGAGCAGGATGAAGGCTTCTGGGAAGTGAATTTCCACCTTGTGTTCAAGGTGGTATTAAAGGCAGAGTGCTGTGTGATTCTGTGACTATTTTTACTTCTCCTCTGTCTCACCTTAAGATAATGAAAAGCCCATGAAAGTGATAGAGGATGAAGATCTTGTGGACCAGCAGCTCATCAATGAGTTGAGGAAAGAGTATGGGATGACCTACAATGATTTCTTCATGGTGCTGACAGACACTGACATGAAGGTCAAGGTGAGGACTTTGATTCTTTGAAAGAAAAGGCATTGGAAAAGTAAGAGGGAAAAATGAAGAAAATTAGGAAATTACACTACAGCTTTGTATAAGAAACTGATGCAGGACTGTCGTTGCTGGAGGACAAGAGAAAGGACAGAATGGGGAAATTTCAGGAATTAGAAATCTTTGTTCTCTGCGGTTAAAGGATTTGGGGAGTTCTGGGTTTCTGCTGGGATGGTGAGCTGACACCACAGGAACAGGACACTCCACTGAAAAGGTTTAATATAGTACTTGGCATTGGGAATGCAGTTTGGCTGCTCAATGGCATGACAGCACATTGCATATGGATGATGCTGTAGTTGCAAAGTCTTACAAAAGAATCCACTGAAAATTTGCTGCATGCAATTACCTGCCCTTATCACACTGGGCAAATACTGAAAATATGCCACTTCCAAAGAGCAGTCTGACTACAAAACCTGTAATATTTTCCATGATTTCTAATGTATTTTAGGCCTTGTTACCTGTGTGTAAACAGGAATACTAGAATGCCTTTATATCCTACTGTGCTGTGATACATGCAGAAAGACTGCTAATATGTTCATTCTTTTATCCACCTGTGCTTTTTCTAAACAGCAATACTATGAAGTCCCCATAGCAATGAAGTCCGTGTTTGATTTGATCGACACCTTCCAGTCACGAATTAAAGACATGGAAAGACAGAAAAAAGAGGGCATTGTCTGCAAAGAAGATAAGAAGCAATCCCTTGAGAGCTTCTTATCCAGGTATTACCTTCTGTTCTTATCTGCTGCAAGCTCTAATTATTGTCTTACTAGAAAAACACCCATCCAACTATTTCTGAGATTTTTTAATAGAGATTTCTCAGTATTTACAGTGTTAAGCAAATGCAGAGATGCCACTATAGCTTCATGCAGTCTTGTGCAGAGCACTGAAGTCAGGATGCATGTTGTGTTTCCTGACTGACAGGCACATTCTTCAGACACTAACTTTTCATACCTCAGTACCCCCATCATGACATGGAGATAATAACACTGATTTGCATTAGAAGAGCAAATAAAGATTAACTCACAGATGTTAGTGCAGTGTTTTGTATGTATGAAACACAGTGTCTATATTTTTCAATCATCAACAATCACAATCTCATTAATCCCATTCTAATCCCTTCCATGACAGTTGGTCTTTGCCAGTATTAGTCATGCACTAGTCCGAGAGACTTTCTGCAGAAAAGGGGTTTTGTTTATGCAATCTCTATATGCTGTGTTACTGCTCTACCTGAAAAAACTAAATTCCTGGCAATAAACATGTCTGGACTGTGAGAATTCAGATCCACAGAAGAGCTGTGCAGCTATAGTTCTCTCTGTTACAGGAGAATTTACATGAAAGTAGAGCTACCCCATCACTCTAGGCTTCGTTTGTTACTACTCCAACCTCCTTACTATCACAATCCACAGCAATATATTGCAGATGCCTGAGGGCTATGAAAATATCTGAGGTGATATGATGCATTATGACTCGAGGGGGAAAGGAGCAACAGGTAAATGAGTAGGCTGTCAGTTCATACATATTTTAAAATTCAGTGGCTACTTCAACAGAAAGAGAACCTTTAAAAAATCCCCACCCACCCAACTCACCACCCCCTACTGAGGACTTAGTGATTCATCCTCAAGACCACCAAGAAGAACCAGTCTGGAAAGAGCTGACCCAGCACAAGAAAGAGCTTCTGTCCTGGAAGGTGACAGGCACCAAATCCTTCTTTGCTTGAAATCGCCCCCAGTAATAAACACACATTAGAAAAACAGGCAGGCAAAGTGCAGAATATTGCATCTATAAACAGAACTGCTGCTGCACAGAATGCATTTATTGTCTGTGAAACAAGCATCAGGCTTTAAATGTCATGTAGACTTCACTAGACATGTTAACTGGTCAGAGTCCCAGCAAGATTCATTCCAGCTTTATCCAAGATTATCTTCCCAGCTAAACAAGAGTCCTGGCATCATCTCCCTGTAGTTGCTCATTGGTGAGGTCAGCTGTAATAATGCAAATATTGTTCTTAACAAGCCTGGATGGTGTGAAAGGAGATCATGAGAGCCAGAGCTGGCTTCAGTAATGCTTAAAAGCCACATGTATCAGGAGATCCTTGAGGTTGGGGGGGAGGTGGTGGGGGGTGCTGCCAGTCCTCCTGTAATACCAAGAAACCATCTGTGCTGCTCCCTGGGCTGACAAACAAGAACAGGATGCAAAACGGGTAGAAGAGAAAGAAAGGATGCACAACAGGAGTATGAAGCCTGTGGCTTCCAATGTCACAAATTTATCATAAATCTATACATTACTGATCACAAAATAACAACTACGAAGGACCAACTGAATTAATTTCTCAGTAACAAAAGTATCCCAGAAAAGCAGATCAGATAGGGGGATTTCCTGGGGCAGGGTGATAAACAGCTTGAATGCCTTCCAGCCCTTGTTAGCTTTGTCCATCTCCAAAGGCGATACTTAAAAAAACAGAAATTAGGAGTTTCTTAAAGCAGATCACAGATAAGATTCCATCCTGATTTATGCCCAAGACAAAATACAATGTTCATATTCTCAGTCACTGTTTACAGGTAGCTTGGTGCTTTTGCCATACAAATTATCACAAGATTCTTTTTTTTCCCATTTTCAGAATAACAGTTTCCTCCCTTTACGTATGTGATTCTTAATACTTCTCATTCCACACCCACATCTCTTTGCTGTTCCTCCTTGGAAAGAATAAAAATGTGGAGCTTTGCTTTTCAAGAATTTATTTAATTCTAAAAAATATATGCAGTATCAGTTGGTCAACAAGACAAAGACATCATCATCCCCCGTTCTTCCAGCAACTACTTCTGTGACTTTGAATAGGTCCCACCACGCTGCTTCTCCCAAGTGGAACAGAACTGACACATTACACTAGGCTATACTCTGAGATCTTGCACGTGGTTCTGCAGAGAGGCAGGCAGGCTATTCTTGTAACAGGGTAGCATCTGCATCAATTTAAAAGATCATTTCCTGCTATAAAAATATCCCTGCAGCTTTGCAAATTCCTTTAAATCTGATTTATTTAGGTTTAATGGAGAAGCACCTTTATTCAAAAAGGGGGCTGTTCAGAGGGTATTAAAAAACCCCATAGTTAGAATTTTAAGGTTTCAAGTGTCTTTATAGCATTGCCTTTCTTTGAGATGGCAACAGAAGGTGCTGCTCCTCATGCAAAAGCTGATTAGATGGCACATCCCATATTAAGGAAAAAGCAAAGATTTATCCTCTTGCCCCATGAATGCCAGACATAGTCACAGGCTCACACAGCCACACACATACAAACAAGCTCTGATTTAAAGCCATGTTAGAGGTATTTTGAGCAAGAATGGTAGAGAAGCAAGAAAGGTCAGTGAATATTTACACAAAAGTATGAGTTATGTCTGAAATGAAGATACACCCCAATTCTCAGACAGCTTTTGGACTGCAAAATAACTGTGCAGTTCCAGCAGTGGTGAATGATGTAAAAGCTGAATGTCTAGTGAGGAAATCTACATGAATCCCTCTTTCCCTTGAACATACTCTTCTCAGCATTGTTGTAACTACTGAAGGGAGCTTTAGGCAGACTGCAAGCTTTGCAGCGTTTGCTTGGCAAACTGCACAAGTTTCTTTGAGAATTTGGAGCTGTAATATACAAACCAATCCTCTCCCAGTGACAAACTGGGAAGATCTTCCATCCAGCTGGTACTTCGAATTTGTGAGATATCTCAGCCTACAGAAAACAAAAAAGTGGAGAGGACTCAAGTCATGTATCACGCTGTGTATTCTTTTTCCAGGTTCCGATGGAGAAGGCGGCTGGTGGTGATCTCTGCTCCCAGTGATGAGGACTGGGCTTATTCCCAGCAGCTTGCTGCACTTAGTGGACAAGCCTGCAATTTTGGTGAGTCAAAAGAAATTATACTCTTGCTCCCCAAAACCACATCCTTCCTGGTGATGTGATGGAATCCTTTGCTCAAGTCTGAACCTAGGCACTTTGAGGAGTCTGACAACTGAAAAGCTTGCTGTAGCTACTCCAAATACAAATGGAAAATACTGTGCTAAGCAGGTAGTGCAGCACTCCCTAACAGCTAAACAAAGCATTTCCTGGAAAAACTTGTGCAAGGCAGAAAAGGTTAGCACTTTGAAGCTTCTCTTTGGCCTTACACTTCAGGAGATCAATAGTATTTTCTTTGGGAAGGGAATTTCCTCTTACACTCAGGTCAGAACTGGGACAGGTATCAGGGAGATGCATGGACATCAGGCTTTTTCCTTCCTGCTTCCTTGTCAAAAACCTGTAAAACTATCCATGGAAGCTGACCCAGTAAGGACCCTCACAGCCCCCTAACTAGGTACTTAAGATCCAAACACAGTCAGCTCCTCCGGGAGGCAATTAGGAGCAAGACCCAGAAACACTCTTCTGCCTTTCCATTATGAAGCCTGATTAAACTCAAGTCTCTCCAAGAATGAGCAAAAAGAACAGGTCTGACTCAAAATCTGCTTACTTCCTCCACAGGTCTGCGCCATATAACGATCCTCAAATTGCTAGGGCTTGGAGAAGATATTGGTGGTGTCCTGGAGTTGTACCCAATTAATGGTAAGTGACTGCTCCAGTAATGTCCACGAATGGCATTACATAGTGCTGAGTGTTTCTTTGCTGTAATTTCGTTAGAGGGGTAACTTTTAAGAAACAAGAAGACACAAAAGAAGACAATAGGTTTTCTTTATGTTCCTGTGCTGAAGATTATATAGCTTCTTCAGGGTAGAAAACCCCAAATATCATCTGATAATGAAGTCACAGAATAGAAGTCATCTCACATCTTTATCTCCCACCTAAAAATAGAATCCCAAGTACACTTCTCTGCCTGCCTTGCTGTCAAAGGGATGTCTGTGCCTTTTACATGCTCAAGAGTTTTTAGAGCTAATAGAACACAGACCCAGCAGCTTCTTTTACATGGGTCTCATGCATCTTCATGGAATGGTTTGGGCTGGAAGGGACCTTAAAGACCATCTAGTTCTACTTTCCCATCTAAGAAAAAAAAAAAATGGGTAGAGGAAGCAATGTCACACTTCTTCCATCCACACTCTTACAGCCTCCACTTATTTTCATTGAAGGCTTCATGACCTTGGTTACAGCTCCTGGTTTTTAAGATCAACAGATCTCTTTTCAATTTACTTGCCAAATCTCCCTTTGAACTCATGTTAACTTCTAGCATGTGTCCTCCTGTGAGAATATCTACAGTTCTGCCAGGTACCTTTTATTTACCTGAACATGTCCCTTATAACTTTAATACACTTATCTGTGGGCAAAAAAGGTAAACATTTAATCCCTATCCATCCCTTCAATGACACTCTCAATCCCATAGACCTCCCCCAGCCCATTTCTTTTACAGACTGCAGCCTTAACTTGGTCTTTCTCATATGTTTTATTCCAAATCTATGACCGACCTTGTTGCCTTTTGGACTCTTTTTTTCCCCACTCTTACCATAATTTTTGAGGTGAGAGAACCAGCATTCCACAGAATGTTCAAGATGCACACAAACAATAGGTTTCCAAACTGGGATAAAAAATACACTGGTCGGGTTTTTATTATTTTCCTTGTGGTTTATAACATCTCTTTTGGCTTTTGACCATTAGTGAGCACTGAACTAGCCACTCATGAAACTCTTCCATCAGCCTAACATCTTGTTGCCAAGTGGTAATGGTCAGACTTCATCATTTCTTATGTCGAGTCAGCAAAACTTTCACCATGCACTTATTTTATTAACCAGTCAACAGCCTTACAAGGGTGTTCTGAAACACTGCACAACCACCCCCACCAACCATCCTTACTACTCTGAATATCTCCAGACTTTCAGTACACTTCTTCACCTCTGTTCTCATACCTTATGTGTGTCATTTCCAAACACATTGAATGGCACCAGTCCAAGCACAAACAACTGATGAACTTCCCTGCCAACCGACCTCCACTCTTAAGAACCAATCATTCACTCACACCTGCCTTTCAACCAAGCTATCCAAATTCCTTTTAGAGCCTTCTGGAAATCCACATAGTCTGTATCAGACTACCCTTAGACACCTGCTTGCTGACCTACGACAGGGAACCTCAAATTCTTCCTCAATCCTTCAAAGGCAGGATGCCACCATGCAGAGTCCTGTTGCCAAGCTGTGTTTGTCTATCCACTGATCCTATCTGTCTTTTACCTTCTACTCATTTACCCAGCCCAGACTTCACACAATCCTCAAGTTCACCAGCTTAGCACTACAACTTTTATTTTAAAGTAGTTATGACATCTACAACATCCCATCTCTCACATACCACAACAGTTCAGGAATGAGGCTCTATACTGTGATTAGTGATCCAGCAAATTCATCCTGCAGTTCTTCATACTATCACACTTGAAATGCAGAGATTTCTTTTGCTGTGACTTTTTCACATATGCCTTCTGCACTATGTGAACCAGTGACCCAAGCTGCCTAGAAGACAAAGATGTGTGTTGGGTGACAACAAGGTGTGCCAACCTTCAGCCTAGTGAATAAAGACAAGTTTACTAAACCTGACAAAACTGTTAAAAATATGTCTCTGTTCTGAGTGAGTAGATTCATTTCTGAATCAGGAAATCCTAAGCTTGTAAGTGACAAGAACATTGCCTATTATTGGGCTGTATCCTATCTCATGTTTCTACCTCACTAACCTACAAACCACCATGGTTACCGAACCAGAATATCAATGCTGTTTTTATGTGATCATTTTCTAGGAAGCTCTACCGTAGATCGAGAAGATATCCCAGCTAACTTGGTGAAAGACATTCGAAATTACTTCCAAATTAGCCCAGAATATTTCTCCATGCTTCTAGTTGGGAAAGATGGAAATGTCAAATCCTGGTATCCTTCTCCAATGTGGTCTATGGCAATCGTGTATGACCTGATTGATTCCATGCAGCTTCGGCGTCAGGAAATGACAATTCAGCAGTCGCTCGGCATGCAGTGCCCAGATGATGAGTATGGTGGGTATGGTTACCATAGCTACCACCAGGGATACCAGGAAGGTTATCAAGATGACTACCGTCACCACGGAAGTTACCACCACGGATACCCCTACTAAAAGAGCACCTTAGCCACTGACTGCCCTGTGTCTGTTCTCTAATAGCTATCCAAGCAATAGGTGGACAGTTGCAGAAAGTCTTCCCAAGCCACCTAGATATCCATGCCTCCTTCTTCTACTGTTTGATCAAGGGACTTTGATCATCTGCCTTCTCAAAAATGCAGAAGTCTTTACAATGAAGCAATTCAAACCAGTAGTACTGAAGCTTTAAACAATGAAGACTCCTTTATATTTTTAAACCTTTGTTAAAAAAGGGCATCAGCAGGTGCTGTTTGTATTAAAACCAAACAAAAATAACCCCACAGCCACAGTCCATGGACACTACTGTAGGGCAGGACAAACTGTCCAAGAAATACTGCAATGCTCCTTTTAGTATTTTTTTTCCTAAGGAGAAAAAAAAAAGTGTATTTATTGGAAAGTGGGATTTTTTTTTCATTGTGCTCATGAAGACAAGCAAAGAATCACACTTCAGGACTTTCCCAGAAAAGGAACATTTAAGAAAGAAGCATGGGGGAAGCTCTTTAATAACAGCAGCAATAATAATAAAATCCTTTTGAAGTACCTTGTCTTAAAAGACAGCATCCCTTCTGCAGTGCATTGACATTGTAACTAGATGACTTCATCAATGAAAATATGACTTTATGGCTATGGCAGGATTTGTTCTAATACAATCCAATGTAAAGTTCTTAACTACAAAGCTTGCTGCGTGGCCATTTATTCTTTTAATTGGGGTCCCTGTTCTCTTAGGTCCTGCCCACCTGACAGTTAAATCCAAGTTAATGAGAGCAAAGTGGAAACACCAACTATAGTTAGCCTTGTGTGAAATACAGAAAACTGAAAAGCATTATGTTCATTGTGAAAAAAAAAGGCAAAAAATTCTCATTCACTTATATTTTAAATGAGTTGTAACTAGCTCTCTATAATAATGTTCTTAATTAAACTATTGCTCTAAATTTCAAATTTCCTTCTACCTCTTCTTCTCATACCCTCTCCCATGGGAAAAAAATATATATGGACTAAATGTTTATAAAACTATTTGGAAATAATTTGTTTTGCCACTAAACAAGCTCTATTTCTAGCTGAAATGGTCTATTTCTTTCTGGAAGGGTTTTCTTCTCCCTTCTTGTTGCTGTCTTTAAGCATTGGATGTGTCACACCACCCTGCTCTTACTGAAATCCGTGGCAGGAGCCTCATGCACAGCCATGCTTTCAGCATTTGGGTTAGATTTCTAAACGTTAAATACCAAGCAGAAAGATTCAAGAACATCCTCAAGTAAAGTTATCACACAGGCCTTCTGTACTTCTGATGCTGAAGGTGCGCCTGACCAGCCACAGTTCTTTCTGTAATGTAATGTGGGTGTAGATGCCACCACAGACCCATACAACCAGGGTGCTCCTACTGTGTTTTGCCGTCACAGCAGTTGCACAGGGACAGGAAAAGAAGCCACAGCTCCAAGCTGGCCAGAGCACCCTTTTCAGAGATCTGGTTTTCCATGTAAAGCCATTTTAACTCACATTACAAATCAGGGAAACTAAATGTCCTGTGCTGAGGAAGAGGAGGATACAGTTAACTTGCAAAATAGAGTGCATTGTCTGATCCAAATTGTACACACTATTCTTTTTCCTCCCCCTGACCCTACCTTCAGAATTCAAAGCTGTGCAAGTACCAAACGCCACGTAGGGATTCTGTGGGAGTTGCATTAAAAAGACAACTCCAAACAAGCTGTCTGCTTGTAAGGGAGGTTGGGATGGGCTCTTAACAAAAACTACACCTTCAAATATTTATAGAATTTGGGGAAGGCTCACTGTAACTCTGCATTCTGGTGAAAATTTCTACCTTCACTACAAACTGGCTTAAAATTACCAGAAACATTTAGCAATCATTTAAATTCTTGACTTTACAATCTACCTCTCCCTATGAAAAACTAAATGCAAACCCCAAACGAACACCAAGACAAAAAAATCCTTTCAACAGTAACAGCTTTCTTGAAGGCTATAAACATTCAGAAGCCACAATACTCCAAATTAAGATTTCACGTTGCCAAACAAAAACCAAATCCAAAACACTAGATCTGTCCCTACAGCAGCACTCTGTGAGGACAAACATTGAAATTAAAATCCTATTTCTACAACCCTTAGTGGGAAGATTCCACATGATTAAAAAGACCCAAGCAAACAAACCCCTTTTTCTTATGTATATTTATAAGATTTGATTCAGCGCCAAGGTGGCTGTTTCCATCCACAGGCTGTCTTTCAAGCACCATGGCTCAGTTGCTACATTCACAAAGTAGCTGAAATTAACCAAAACAAATACTGCTTTATTTGACTTACTATAAACAAGAGAAACACGAACACTTCTCTCTTCCTGAGAGTTTTTATGAACTATTTTCTCAAACCTGGAGGGAGGAACATAACATCCTCAGCAGCAATGAAGTTCAAACATTTGAGAATCTGGACTCTAAATCACAGCTTAGAAAGAGCTCTCTCTGTCCAATGTATTCATTAAATACTCTGTGCCAAAGTAATGCTGCTCTCCAAAAACATACCCATAATTTTCCCTATTGTCATTTGAAGAAAAAACTAGTAAGCCTTCCAACATGGAATAGGTCAACAAGCTTGCAGTGGAAATACTTACTCAGGTGGGATTCACATGATCTCTTTGAAAGGTGTAACTCCACAGTCTTGCTCTCCCCTTGCTAACCAGGGCTGCTCTCCAGCTGACAATCACTTACAGTGACTTTCTCTAACAAATCTCATGTATACACTAAATTCAACCATTGCCATGGATAGTGCAGCTGTACAGAATTGTGTGTTTATACTTTCAGGCTACTTTACACACCTGTTTTATTGCTGATGTGATGCAAAATCCTTATCCATTTTTAGACAGCAGGTAACATTCCTGTTGCTGCAAAGGGGATGTAGAGTTCTCCATTATTAAAAGAAACCTGCCTGGCCAATCCAACAGACCTCCAACCTAAAGACAACAGAAAGATTTCTATGTGTTAGGAAGGACCAACTATACAGTGCAAGTAAATGCTTGCAGTGTAATACCTTTGTGCAATCTAAGACTTTGGAAAATACGTCAAGCATAATAGCAGTGGTTAAAATTTAGGGGTGCGGGAGGAGAATAAATAAGCAGGCCAAGATATGACAGCAGGAACTATGTGCACCTTCTACAATATGCACATCAGTCATTTCCATATCTCATTTCTCTTAAGGCAGGTATTTCAGACAGAAAGGTCAAACATATGGGTTTTAAGACATTCATCTTTGGTGTGATGCTCTGTCATTAGAGGTAGGAGGCAGATTTCTACGTTCCGACTTAATGCAAGGCAAAGCTTTCTGGAAAAGCTCATGCAAAAAACTACTGCTCCTGTAAATGCAATCTATAGCTAACAGTACTTTCACTCTTCATGGAAATACCTGCTGAAGTTGGTAGCTATGATTGAAAAAGCCAATGAACTCAGGCAGGTATACATTGCAAAGCTATATTTAACAGAAAAAAAATGAAAATGTCTTACTGCAACTAAGTCTTTAACAGTATGAGCTTTGTGTGTGTGTGTGTGTGCGTGATTCTGAAGTTTCATTTCCCAGAACAGGACATCATAAACCAATGAAAAATCACATTTCTGGAATCTACTCTGAAACATGCTTTTCTAATTCATTCTGTACAGATGCAAACAACTAGGATTCCTTTTGTTGAAGTGGCCTAGTATAAAAGCACAATGAGATCAGCTGTAAAAAATGTTTCAACCACAACAGCAATTTCACTTGGTACAGTTATTCTTAATATATGCTAAAAAACCCCTAATACTCCCAGAAAAAAAATATCCAAACAAAAAAAATATGAATCTAAAATTTTAAGTTGGCAATCATCAGCCACATGTGGAAACGGGCTGGTGCTCTTGATGGATCAATGACAGGAGGTATGTTAATTGATAGGACAATGAGCCATCAAAACAGTGTGCGTTAAGTAAGCTGTAACACACAGAGCCTGGAAACAGGATGGCAGAGGGGAACAAAGACTGGACTGTCTTCAGTCCACAGAGAAATGCATCACTAACTGATTACTGTACACTGTGGTATGAGGCTTTGACACTGAACTCATTGCTTATCTTCTTAAGAATTCTTTTGACGATATCTTTCAACTATGAAAGACACATTTTTGACAGGAAGAAACTATAAACCAACATCTTTTCCACTGCTCTGAGCGAAGAGGCTTTAGGAACATACCACAAACCTCTTATCTGCATTCCTACTCCATTCCCCCTTTAAAAATTCTTCGAATTATTTGGAACCTATTTTTCATCTCACTCAAAATACAAACCAGCAGATGCCTCAACAGGGATGCCAAGTTCACTATGCCTGGCACTTTGCAGAATGGTTTCTCTTCTTCCAAAACAAATGCAAGACCTTATCAGTCTGACAGGGTGAAGAAACACCAAGTGATACTACAACCCACACCCTCCTGCTCAGTGCTCTAAATGTTGAGGGGCATCACTGTAGCTGCACAGTATTTTTTCCAGTTAGTGGCCTCAGCACAAACTAAGCCCCTATACATGGCCTTTCTAAACACAAAGACAAACCTAGGATGCACTCGTACAGTGTGACACACTTCTGGTTTATTTGAGCTCTTCCAAACTTAGGCCACAGAAGTTGCATGTAAAATTCACTACCTGCTACAACAGCATTCCAGATTTCCATTTCCCCAGACACTGGGAGACAGGCACACAACAGTCTCACACTGAAAATGTGAGGAGAACCAGTGGCTGAAGTCAGTGAAAAATACTCTGCTCTCAGTCACATCAGAGAAAATCAGAAAGAAAGGACTCCACAGGAGTCAATACAGAGTTACAGTGATGGAAAACCAGAAATGAAGACAGAATTAACACCAAACTCAAACCACACTGTAGAGATCTGCCTGTTTGAAAGACCAAAATATCCTTAACCCAAATTATTTATTATACATTCTCAAGAGAAAGTTTGATGATGTTGATTCAGAAGGACTTTCAGGTAGGGATATGTCAATCTGAATTGCCAAAATACAACAAAACAGTCAATATGCCTCATTATTTCAGGTTATTAGTAGTACCTTAAGTCCTGAAAAGAAAACTTTTTTGAGAATTGTACATTGGAAGATGCAGCAAAAACATGAAGCAATGCTCATATCACCTCAGCAAGGTGGAGAACAGTTCCACCTCTGCTTCGCTAACCAAGAAATTCATATAGGAAGTTGCAGTGACTCAGGACAATCAAACGAACCAGTGAAAGACACATGGTTAGAGTCCAGGATTGCCTTCCACAATGCAGCACAACAACCAGACCACCAAGTCCAGGGTCCAAGCTGGGTCTGGTCTGCATCAGCTATTTTTGTTTCTTTCAGCAGTTTTTTTAACTCCTGGTTTACATGGATAGGAAGAAGGAATATAACTCTCCACATATTTGACTGAAATGCTTGCCTTATCCATCTCTGACATGCAGCCACAAAAGTCTCAATTGCTCTGCAAGAGGGGAAAAATAACCCTTCTGGATGTTAACAAAACATTATCATTCTCTCACTATGAGCAATAGCATTCCTCTAAGCCAGCCTGATGCTAGAGGGAATCTTCATCTGTATCGATGTCACTGCTCGGTTTGTTCAGTCTCTCAAATTCTTCTCCATCCTACAGGAACCAGAAGCAGAGAGAACAATGTGAGCAAAATTGTTATTAATACAACAAATAAACAATAACAGAGATTTATTCTGAAGGCATGACTTACACAAAACCAAGACCTTGTAACTTTAACCTCTTACCAGTGTGTTACAAACTTGCTCTACTATACACGTTTTCCTGACTGGCTCCCTGCAATGGCCTGTAGCCCACTCCACCAGGAAGCCTGCTCACAGGGCCATTTGTTTTCACTGCTGCTGCTCAGTTTTAAGTACTAAAATACATAATACCTGCTACACCAAAATATTTGACTTTGTGTTAAACAACCACTTCAAAAGGCACATATGGAATTCCTGAGAAACACCCCTTCCAAGTTTAATCTTACTTAGAATTACAATGCAGACAGCACTCTCTGCTGTTTGCAACAGGTATCACAGAACACAGCCCTACGCCCAGACTAAAAGTCCACAACCGTTAACCCTTTCACTTCAGGCTGACTGCTTAGCTGAACAGCCAACGTACCCAAGTCCTCCCTGTCATGTCCTTGTTAAGCAGATTACTAGGAGACAAGTACTGGAAAGCCTTACCCCACTCGATCTCTCCCATGCATCTCCCTTGCCGAGCTTGCCCCTTTCCCGCAGAGTGGCATATTCCAGGCCTCGTGGTTTACTGGCATTATAAATGAATATGGACAGAAGCACTACAGGAGCTTCCAAGAAGAACTCTAGAGAAGGCCTGAAGTCAAAGATGATGAAAGACACGGTGGTGATGATGACCGTGGTGATCTGAGCAGTCATAACATGGAACATATTGTCTCGGAACTTCAAGATGAAGGCTACAGATAGCCCCAGGAAAGCTGTGACAAATATGAGAGCCACTGAGAAGATGTTGTGCCCATAAAAGAAGCCACAGTTTCCTATCTGCCTCCGGTCCTTAGCCATCAGCCCCAGCATAAGCCCATTGAACAGCACCCCAAAGGCATAGAGTTTGCTGTTCTGCGTGAAGATGCTCTCCGAAAGCTGATCCACATCCTTCAAGATCTTTTCATTGTAGATGTTAGCCAGGGCAGAAATGAAACACTGCAGAAGAATAAGCAGATGGCCCAGGCTAAGAGGTTTCAGTGCTCCTGCCATGGTACTGGTGACATTCCACTGGAAGCTGGGAAGGAAACTTGGTGCCACGCAGTTGCCCTTTTCCTGGCATGATTCCTCAGGTCCAGCATAGAGAAGGCAGTGGTTAGATGGACTAAAAAACATACTGTGATGGAATCCATGTGCAGCTAAACTCTGCTGATGGCCTCCAGTTCTTAGAGTCAGGGCAACGATGGACAGGAACAAAATCACCAGAGATGCCCACTGCACCCAAGAGAGTTTTTGCCTAGGAGCAGACAAAAGAGCCATTAACTTCAGAAACACAGTGGCACAAATTATATGGCAGGAGAACAAGCTTTACATACCACATAACAGACATCATGCCCCAGATAAGGAGACAGGTGCAAAGAAAAATCTTGGCTTTTCAGAATTGATATTAAAATGCCAAAATGCAACAAGCTTTTCTATGGCAAGGGAGGGGAGGGTATGGGGGAGGGAGGCATGGGCAGCCTGGCAATCACAGAACTACAACATGGAGTGTTCAAGCTAAAGTCTTTCAAGATCATGTTAGTTCTACATACCAACTGCCTGACAACTTAAAAGTAACTGTTGTCTCCATGGGAGCACAGGTCTGATGGATAAAAAGAAATCACTGATATTCAAACAATTACCCTCTTTCTTTGGTAAATGGTTACTACATTTCACTTTTCCCATGCTGTTTTGTGCCCTTTTATAGTATTGTATGACAATCATACAAATATATGAAAGTAATTTCTAGGACTGTTAGAACTATTTTTAGTGGTTCTGACTCAGGCAAAGCCTGTTTATCTTGGGGGAAAATGGGAAATAGGGAATATTAAGTCAACTGTGACATCACAAAAGACATAAAGCTAAACAACTGAGAAAAAACCCAAACATTTCAAGTCAGACTATCAGACACTGGTTTGGTACATTAGCACTTGTAGAAAAGGCATCTTCGCTCCACACTCAAGTGACATTTTACTGGAATGTAGAGTTAATGTACCCATTCCTCTGACAATCTTTTCACTAAAATCACACCACAGAGAACTCAGATCAGGTGAAGTGGAATACACAGAATAGAAAGTCTGGCTTTTGTCATGTTGTTATGGTTTAGCCTTGCAGGCAGCTAAAATGACACATTTGTTTGCTCCATTTCCTCCTTTCCAATGGGATGGGGAAGAGAATAAAAAGAAGATAAAGCATGGTGATTGAGGTTAAGACTGCTTAACAGAACAGACAAGGGAGAGAAGAAGAAGAAGAATATACAAAAGAAGTGAGGCACAGCACAATTGTTCACAACCCAGACCGCTTCTTGGCCACTTCATGGCCAACTTCCCCTAGTTATATATTAAAACTGATGTCATATGAGGACATATCCCTTTGGCCAGTTTGGGCCAGTTGCCCTAGTTGTGTCCTCTCCCAGCTTCTTGTGCACCATCTGCCTTCTCATTGGCAGGTCAGTATAAGCTAAAAAGTCTCTGACTGCTTTGCAACAACTAAAACATCAGAATGTTATCAACATGATTCTCATGTTAAATCCAAAACACAGCATAGTAACCTCTGTTTTCACCCTTACATATCTCATCCCCTCTTGTTAGATTACATTTACATCCAATTAAGAATTACAACAGACTAGAGAGAAGTACTGCTAATCATGAAATACAAGAGTCAGTGTACAAATTGAAATACCAAACCCTTAATTCTGACCATCCAACAGCTATATAATCATTATTTACGTTGTTTTCCATTACAGTTGACCAAACGTGTAAGGACACCTACTAAGCTACTAATTCCTATGCCTTCAGATGTAGAAAACAAAGCCATCTCTCCAAGATGGGATAGCCACAAGGAAAGAGAATTACTGTTCCAATCAGAAAAAAAGAAAGAATGTAGCTCAACATCTTCATCAAGGCTAGATAGATACAGGATTTCATTTACTTTAGTAAACACTACTTACTTTAGCACCAATCTGAAGAGAAGAGCTGTTGTTATAATAACAAAATTTGAGAAGAGGACAGCCATCGCCTAGAAAGAGAAGAGAAACAAAGTTATGCTCCAGACATAGTATGGACATCAAAAGCTCACCTACTTTTAAGCACTCACCTTTCTGCAAGGCGGTAGAGTAAGACACCCCTAAAACACATTCAAGTCTCATTTCAAAACCTCAGGCAAACCCCAGAGCCGAAGTTCCACTATACTGGGGAAAGCTGGACTGAAATAGGTATGAAAGAACCAACCCAGTGGGAGCTTACTTAACAATAAAGAAAATGGTTTAGCTTTCTGTCAGATCAGTTCCCCAGCCAGGCTGGGCTGTAAGCTGCCAAAACACCTGTGTCAGCACAAAGGAAGAAGCTGCTCCAAAATGAAAAGAAATGGCGAAGGCGAGGCTGCTGCTGGCCACAGTACCAGCTTACAACACTCCTGATATCCCAGACTTGGACAAGGCACTTCAGAAAATCAACTTCTTGTATGTTGAGAATACTTGCTGAATCATTTCTCAAAGGTAAGGAGATGCTCAGCTTGAATTTTCAAAATGGCAACTGTACTAAAAAAACCCCACCTATTTCAAAGTACAACTGAACACAATTCCAAAGCTTCTGTCTAATTTGGGAATAATAATAACAGCATCCTAACCCATGGCTGTGATCTCAAGCTGCAAGCTCCCTGTGGCAAGGATTGTCTTTTTTCAGTCTCTGTATTAGACACTGTATACTGCGATGCTGGGCTGAGAAGAGGCTCTTTTAGGCACCACAGATACTACTAAAGATCGGAATCTACCAGCACCAGTAGGAAAAAAAAGGGGGTTTTGGGGGGGTTGGGGGCTTTGCCCAAATTGTGTTTTATTTAGGACTACCCTGTGTAGTCAGCACACATATAAATCTAGGCATTTGACCTCTTCCCACAAATTCAGCCTTCAAGTAGAGTCACCATTTCAGACAATTTTACATAAAAACATATATGAATTCAGAAGTGTAAAACACAGACTTTATCACCTGCATTTCCACATTCCCAACTCTTAAAAAGCACAAGTCCAGGAAAAATCACTAGCCCTTTTCCCATTAGCTTTCTTCACTCTGCTTCAACAAACTATCTACTGAATAATAACACCACAACACAGTCTCAAGTAAGCTCAAGACTGACACGCGAGACATCTGCCTAAGAAACCACAGTTTAATCTTCCACTTTGCAAGATTACAACTGAATAAATATTCATGTTAAGTGAACACTTTGGAAGGAGAAAAACACTCATTATTTCTGTTTATTCAAAAGTGAATCTGGCAGAAAATGCTCGGAAAAAAAAGGGGCTTGATGCTAAATGTAAAGTGTTCCATGTATACTCTGGGTTTGCAGTCAAAGCCTCTATTCAATGTCTCTGGTGACATAACACAATCAAATTCTGTACCAGGATAGTTAAAATAAATTAATTTTGTGTTGCTTTGCTCTTTGAGGCCTCAAGGGACCTACATCCTCGATGAGAAGGAATAAGAAAAAAATTTACCAAAGATAACTATGCCACTAACTTACATGTTGCAAAGTTTCTGATGACAAAAAAAAACAAAATAAAAAAGGTTTTACCAAGAGATAAGGTAGATAATGTTAGCCACCAAATATCCAGCTATAGATGAAGCTTCAAGCAAAGAAAACCAAAGTAACTGCTCACCCAGCTATTACTTAGTCCTAAAACCACCTAGTTTTTAAAGCCTCATGAAAACAATTCAGTCAGGTATGGTCACTTTCTTTTAAGCATCTTGACTCCACCTTTTCATTTTCATAGAATCAAAAAATTCTACCTTAGAGATATTTAGTTTTCTCTGTGGATACTTCTTTACCATGATAACGTTACAATTTCTGCCAACCCTTGCAATATACATCCACTTAAATGGTGTAAGACACTAAGAGTTCCCAAAAAAAAAAAAAGGGAATCTTAGAGCATGTGCTCTGAGGGGAGAGACACATGGTGTGGGTGGGTACATGTATGTAAAATATAAAAGCTCTGGGTATTACACAAGATGACCTTAACTGAACCAAAGCAGATTGCTTAAGAAAGCAACAGTGTTTGTGTAACCTTCTAAACACCAGGCTTTGCTATTACAAACATTAGAGCTCAATTTCCCTCATAAAGTAAAAAAACGAAACAACAAATAATAAAACCCAAGAAACCCAACGCCAAAAAAACTACACACAACAAACAACACAACCAAGCACTCACACATGGTATTATCCAACTCTTGATTTTCATTAGATTTTTCCAGCCAGGCCCTACTCGACTCTGGGGTGTTCCTGACAGAAATGTACACTCTAAATGGGCAACATTTTAAAGAGAAATTCTGAAAGAGAAGGAACAGAAACAGTCCCAGCAGTTTTCTTCCTCTTCTCCTCAGTTCCTGTTACTCTTACTCCCTTTGTGGGATTATATTTACTCAATTTTCTTTGGAGTCAGTGAGGAAACCAGTCATCCTGTGAACATAGTAAAAGTTGCACAGAAAAGAGCAGCTCAAATACTAGAAAGATGAGCAAAGGCACTGAGAAATACAGAGCTGAAGAAACCAATGGAGGGAAGAACACTGAAATCTTGCCTAGTACTTAAGCAATTCAACCTATTTCTAAATTGCTTTGGATGGAGAAAACACCCAGACTCTCCCCTGCGGAGAGCTGCACTACAGTGACCACAAGGCAAGAGGATGGGAAGGTGTAGCTAGTAAGGTAACAACAGATCAGGCTTTTACCTGAACATCTGCATTGCCAGTGTTACACCTGTGCATATGCTAAGGGCAGTGTTACTACCACTATGCCATTGGAAGATACTTTATTCAGTACATGTACACTTACTGGCTGGAAGTAGGACAGCACATAGAAGACAATCAAGTTATCCAAAAAGTAAAGAAAGGCAGGAATTGACCATTTCATGGAATTACAGAAGTTCTTCCAGGAAAGACATTCAAAGGGATGATCCAAACAACGCTCTGAAAGGAAAAGAAATCAGTTAGACACCTTTATTCTTACCAGACTTTTACTGTCAAAAGCCCATTCCCTTATAATATAATAGGTACCTCTCATGTTTTCAGGAATGCTGCTGGATAGAAAACACAAAGGAACCATGGCCCTCTGGCAACACAGAGGACAAATCCAGGGCAGAACACACAACTACAGTAGCAATCCTGCGTCTATGGGCATTCACCTCCTTGCCTCAGGCAAGGAAGCATTAAGGAACCTTTTAACCTTATTGGAGTATTTGTCCTTCGGGAGCAAAAATTCAATTATCAACAATTCTTTGATGGCCAAAACCCACTCTGAAGTCCCCACAAAATAGTGACATATTACTGAGTACAATTTTCTGATGATTATCAAGTCTAGAATTGAAACAATGACATAGAGAGTAGTTCTCTTCAGACAGCACCCAAAGGGCAGCCAGTAATGTCAGAAATACAGAATAAACCATAACTTGGTTATCTGCAGCACACGGCACATGATCTGGGTAAAGAGAGATCATACAGGAAGAAGGAAGACATAAAGACAAGGTGCAAAGGATGACATTTACTTAGGTACTGCAGAATACAGTTGGTGACTGAAGTACTTTGTTAGCACAGATTTGAGACTGTAATGTTATATAATCCTCTTCTGAACCACCAACACATTATTTCAGCTAAATTCAGACATCCGGATAAAAATAAAATAACATTAAAAAGCGGAGGGGGAGAGGGGAAGGAAAGCCAGAAAATGTGTATTTAGCAGGAGCTGGTAATGGCAAACACTTTTTGCTATCTTAGTGATATCTGTACTAATAGGTGGAGAGGTTAACACGAGTCTCCAGTGCCCACAGCCCTCTTCCAATCTCGAGTCTGATCTATACTGTTCTGAAATGCTGTGAAGTTAACCTCTCATCATGTTTATATCAGAATAAAAAAGAAACCAAGATTGGAAACACCTTGCAATGCAAAGCCTGTAGTTAGTGAAGCCTGACGTTGCTTTTGCTGAACAGCAGCCTCAAGATTTGCCTTCACAGCAATGCTAGCTCAAATTAGTAGTACTGCAATGTTGCTTCTGACTCAAATCCCACCACACACAAAGTGTTTTCAGCAGAAGGTGGTGGTGCTTTTACATAAAAGCAGTCAGAACAGATTATAAAGGCCAATTTTTAAATTGGTGCAATTTCTAAGTTTCTGTTCAGTCATGACTTCACAGCAAGGCGGCTCCTGTTATCCTGTCATGACTGTGTTAAAATTCAGAAGACATTAAACTGTCATTACATTTTCTAAATCAACTTACTTGTCCCCATTTTAGCTACTATACACAGAACTCAAAACCACCTGAATTTACAGCACGAAACACCATTATAAAAGTAAAGCTTAGTTACAATTCTGCATGGAAGACTTAATTCCAGTGAACTTTACCAGCAGGATCTACTTACTACTACTACATGTAAATGCAATGCAACAAAAAAAAAAAAAACCAAAAAAACCCCAACAACCCAAAATAAAAGTAAACCCAAACCAAAAGGGATTCCACATACAGCAGATCTTGGAAGTTCGGCAATTTTCAGTTACTTTAAGGATAGGTACGTACCTTTTTTCTTAACCCATATTGCCAATATCACACACAGGACCAGTTTCACTACTTCTGAACATATGTTCACTGTTGTAGGAAGGTAATCGTATTTGTTTTCTGTGGATTCAGCAAAACAGAGAGTATAAAATCAGATTCTGTCTCCTGCGTTCATAATTAGACCAATAAACTATTTTAACCCCTCCAGCCAGAATTTTAGCTACTTTCCACTCCAAAAGGCTACATCAGCACCTTCATTATAAATATTCCCCATTTTACGATACACAACTCCTTGAACAGTCTCCTTTCTGGGTTGAAATATTTCCTAATTTTGTCCCAGTTTATCAGAAAACTCTTTGGAAGGGGAATATTTTCCCCAAACAGTAATATGCTATTTTTATGCACACAAACACCCCAAAAAAAACCCCAAGCAGCTATCAGGGTGACACAATCTTCTCCTAGGACTGCATCTTTCTTTTGTTAGCACACTTTACTAATAGTTGGTACAAGAAGCACTAATTGTAGCCAGTTACATGACACCACTTTTCTCCTAATGTTGTTGTGAGACATGTTTCAGTCAAGACACGTAGCACTCCAGTGCTTACAGAATAATTTTGTCTTTCAAGATTAGATATAAACTAAATCACTGCATTATCTTTTAAGGGTGAACCTCCACTTGAATCATACACCTTGCAATGTAGGTTATCACTTTTTTTCAAGCCATCAACCATATGGAAATTTTCTAGCACAGAAATATGTGTCAGTTCATATAATGGTTTTGCCAAGAACTCTACAGGTGAAGATTTTACTCCAAACATCAACTCTCCTTTGAGGTACATTACGTGTATTTGCCCATCAGCACCTTCATTGGCGGAATACTTCATCAGGAGGATTCGACTTGAGCCCAGTGCAATAAACACTCCTCCAAGCAGAAAGGTATAGATGGTTGTCTTGGAACAAATCACAAGTCGTCTACAGCACTTGCTCTCCATTCTGCTGTCTTGCTGTCAATGCCCTTTGAACGACAAGACACACTATAAACAGTACTTCCAGAAACGGTTAAACAAGGTGAAACATATACATGTTGCTGCTTTGTGTTATCTTATACAAAGATGCTTACATCACAAGCCACGACCTCATTATAAAATCACCTTTTTCTTGTAGAGGAGAGAGAATATGCTATGAAGACCAGCAAAGGGATATAAATGACACACACAGGAAGGTGACATGAAGGGACCGGTTTGTGAGAGAGCACATTTATGGAGCAATAATGAATTAAAAGCAACAAGCTCGCACACTTATTTCTCTTTAATGGCTTGAAAAGTGCTCTTGTTCCTGTTTCCAGCATGGAAAAATTTTACAGCTGTGGAGTGAGAGCGACATCGCAGGGATGACCCGGCGCTAACGCCGCACTGGGCTGTGCGGAAAGCAAAGTAAAAAGCAAAGGAAAGGAAAGGATGAAGTCGGGTTGCTGGAAGCAGAGCCGGAGCTGTACCGGCGTTTTCGGTCTCCAGCGCTACCGTTACTCGGCCGACACGCTAACGGAGCCCCAGCAGCGAGCGGCCGGACCCGGTGCCGGGAGCGGAGGGGAAAAACCCTTCCGCCTCAGAGGGGCCAGACGAGTGCGGCCCAGCGCGGCAGGGAGAGCGGCTTCCAACCGGGCCCAGAGCACCGGCTCCCCAGGCTAACACCCACCTTGCAGCGGTAGCGAGAGCGCGGCCGCCGAGCGCTCTCCCGCGCTGAAGGAGCACCCGCCCGCCTTTGCTCGCCGCCGTCTGCCACGTCGCTGCCGCAGGACGACCCGTGGCAGCGGCCAGGAGCAGGACAGCGGCCGATGCTCAGGTGCCGCTGCTAAGCGCCCGCCAGCCACACGGGCTCCCGGGAGATACTGGCGCCGCGCTCCCCCTCACCCTCACCACCCACACCTGGTTCCCAACCCTCCAGGCTACCCTGTCAAGACCAGCCCCGTCGGGCCCGTGGGAGCGTTGCCACACCGCGGTTCCCGCCCCGCCGGCCTCACCTGGCGGGGCGGCGCCTTCCCGCCCAGCCATGCGCGCGCGCCCTCCCTCCGCGCCACCGCCCTGAGTGGGTGGGCGCGCGCCCCCTCATTCTCTTCGAACAACCGACCCGCTCCTCCCGGCCGCGTGACCCCGCGGAGCGGGGCGGGCCACCCCCTTCCGCGGGCTGCGGGGTGCGCATGCGTGCGAGAGGCCGGAGGCTTCCCGCTCCGCCCCATCTCCGCGGTTTCCCCGCCTTGCGCGCACTGCAGCGAAGGTGGCTGTACGGCGGCTGAGGGCCCAGGGTCGCCGGCCGCGCAGGCGCGTTACCGGCTGAGCCGGATGCGACGCCTAGCGTGTCGTCACGTCTGTGAGACNTCGGTGAGACGGGAGGTGGGGAAAGGGGGGAGGGGGCTGCGTATCACGTGACCGCAGGGGGCGGGGCTGCCGGGGCAGCCGCCGCCGCGGAGGATTTCTGCTTTGGCCGAGGGGAGGCGGCTGTTCCCGTCGCGGGCCCCGGCGGTATGCAGAACGTCATCAACACGGTGAAGGGAAAGGCCCTGGAGGTGGCCGAGTACCTCACTCCCGTGCTCAAGGTGCCGGTCCGCGCGGGAGTCGGGCGGGGGGCGGGGCGAGGCGAGGCGGCGCGCGCTCCCCGCGCTGTTGGCACCGATTAGGGCCGGGGGTGAGTGGGCGTCCCCGGGGTGTCACCCCTTGCTTCTGTCTCGCTTGAGCCTTCCCGTGCCGACCAGGGTGTCGCTCCTTCTCTTCCTCCCTCCTGGCTGCGGCTTTGCTTGAGGCGCTGTGCCTCTGCGGTGGCTTTACGCAGCGGGTCTCTGAGGACGCGGTGCTCCCTCCCCGGAGTAGGTGCCTGGCCAGGGGGAGGCTGTGCTGGCGCGGCCTTGTAGGGACAAGGCCTTCGGCCCCGGGGCTTGCTGGCTGGAGAGAAGCCGAGTTGGAGCTCTCGCCTCACGAGGGGCGAGAGTGTTCACCTGGAAGTTACAGGCCTTGGAAGGCCGGTCCTGCAGCTAGAGGAGTAACTTACTCCTTGTCACTTTCTGCTAAAGCAGCTAAACTTTAATCGTGTCAGCAGGCGTGGAGAGCCAAAGGTGCTTGTGTTCTTATGATGCGACCTATATGCCTTGTACTTTGCAGTCTAGACCTTCAGGCAGAAGTCGGTGGTGCTCGATTGATAATTGAACTTACTGTTCTGGTACATAGTACGCCCTTACCTGGATAACGGACCTTTTGAGAGTTACTAACCAGTGTGACGTGTGGGCTGCAGTGAAGTTGTGATGTGGAATGGGGAAGTACCTTCTTTAGCATGGTACAGCTGCTGTTGCACAGCTGGTGTAGTAGTGGAAGAGTTCTTGTGTACAGATACATTACTGGGAGGAGGTGGGAGTAGAGCCTTCCACAAATCTGAGATGATAATACCATGTGTGTCTATGTTGCTTTTAGAAGGAGTTGAAATAAATATTCTGAATTGGTAACTTTGAAAAGAAACTACCCCTGTGTCTCTCAGTACTTTAGATACCACAGCATGTATAGAGATGAAAAAGTGAACTATTTATCCTTGGGAAACAGAGGGTAGATATCTTACATATTTTCAGTATGTAACTCCAGAAACACAAGTCTGCGCATGTTCCTTCTGCTTATAGTTGTTAGGTTAAATAGTAAGCTGTCTCCATTGTGGTGTAGCATAGTATGTCATTGAGTGTTCTCAGTTTTAGGGCAATCCAAATTGCTAAATTAGGGTTGATCATGTTTCTTTGATTTCTGCTAACTAGCATGTAGTGATGTGTCTCAACAATTGCTGGTTTGCTTATCTTGTGCTGAAATGTCTCTTCTTTAGAAATGGGGCAGAAAGGAAGTGTACAGTATCATATGTAACAGGTGTCCCCATTTAATTTTACATAGCATATGTGATAGCATGCACCAGGGTGAAGCTTCAAGAACAAGTAAGTTAAGCAGTGGCTAGTTTTCTCCAGTGCTTTCCAAATGATTGAATACAGTGAAGTTGTAGCCAAAAGTGAGGTGCTTTACAGTTGCTGCTTTAAGTCTTGATAGAAAAAAAAAATAAATTATGAGTTCTTTAGGGAGGGAAGTTAATCCTAAATTGATCATGTGAAAACTTGAAATGTGAATAGTGCCATGGTTGAAATTTTTAATAGAAAGCCCTTCTTGGATAGCTCTAATGTTACCAGGTTTCCTTGGTCCTTGAGGTTTTTCTAAAGAAAACCAAACAAAACACCACACAGCAGAAGTCTGAAGTAAAATATGTCTGCTTGAGATTTGAACATGCTAAAAATGTTGCATTCTTAAACTTTGCAGTCTTGACGGAAAAGCTCTGCATGTCTCCATGTAGAACTAAATCGTGTTGCTGCTTGCCATGTATTATCTCCTCCATTAAAAAAAAAAACAAACCAACCCAAACCACATGACAGATGAGAGGCTAAATTGTTTCCATGCAGTGTGTTTTGAATGCACAGAAATGGGCACCAAAAAAGTGAAAAACTAAGCCTGTCTACATAATTTTTTCTACAATGGAGACAAGTCAGTTTGGTCACTGATTTCTTGATGTTTTCTAACTGCAAAGTTTTATATTGATGCATTGCAGTGCTGTACAGCACCTAGAATAGTCCCAAAGTCCTGGCTGTGAGAGTTGCCGATTCCAGCTGGTTTTCTCTCTCAATGTAGTACTGAATGCCAGGGATTTCTTCTTCATTACTGATTTAATTGGCTGTAGAAAAAACAACACAAACTTTGCAATTGTGACCTTTTTTCATAATACCCCACGTTCAACATCAAGTAATTTTGTTGGGTCTTACATTGTCAGATTTGTAAGCAAGCTGCCACTCAGCCCTTACAGGGGCTGCCTCCAAGCTGATTCACAGATCTCTGTGGATAAAGCCAAAATGGGGTAATTTAATTTGTCAGTTGTACTCAAATTTTCTAAACTTTCTTTATTGCAGGAGTCCAAGTTTAAAGAAACTGGAGTGATTACACCAGAAGAAGTAAGTATTTAAAAACCTGGAAATATATTTCAATAGCAGTGATAAATTTTACTCACAATTACCCTGTTCATCTCAAGCAGTGTATGACTTCTCCAACTAATAATTGCTTCTTGAAAGAATTTCCACAAAGTGGAAGTTCTAAATGGCTTTTTTACTCTACAGATGAAATAGAGCAACAGAATTCCTCTTGAGATGATGCTTGATATCTAAATATGGGATTCTTTTTTCCTTTATTGTGTTGTGAAAAGCTTGTAAGGAAGCTTGTGGTATTTCAGCAGCTCCATTTGTCATACTAGGTCAGGACTAGGCCATGAATATATTGATTTCAAAGTTTTCCCTTAAGCAATTCAAAGTGGAACTTGTATCTTGAGAACAGCCTTTGCTTACATCACTTGTGGTTCCTTCCAAGGCTATGGCTAATTCGTTACATATACTTATCCACACCAAGTGTCCAGTGAGTATTATTTCCTCTCCTTTGCTCCTCTATAGGCTACTTGAGGCTGGTTGCATTTTGGATTGTCACTATGTGGTTTTTCTAAGGAGTCTGTTGAAAATAGAAAGAAACAGGATTTTTTGCTAGAATAGCGGTGCTGATTTGACTTCCTCATTCTGCTTTCTCTGATATTAGTGCTACTGTTCTGAAAATACATTGTCTTTGCAGAGGTGTAAGAGAACAATGTTTTAAGGCTGTTAGGGAGACTGAAAGAGAAATGAGACAATGTGCAAATGGGAAGATAAGATGGAAAAAGGTGGACTGAATGGTGACTGATGCAGGTAGATAACGTGGATTAAATTATTTTTCCTAACGTTCCAAGGGATTTTCTATGTTGTGTGGCAAGCAAGCATTCATGTTCTCTATGATCTGGAGTACCACCACGCAGAAAAACAGGCTTAGCAACACAGTGTTCTGCTGTTCTGATAACCACACATATGTGCATGTATATTAATGTTTATGGATTGCATAATCATCTATATTATACGTAAATACAACAGAGAAAGTCTCAGCAGATGTTCTAGTAATGTTTAAACCCTGCTTGATGTGTGGGAGAAAACTTTGCAGTAGTTCTACAGAAAATACGTTTTCTTTTGGTACCTAGCAAGAACCACACTGTTACATTCAAGGGTTTGCAGCATCTAAGCAGCAGTAAGAACACAACAGTGTGTATTCCTTGCATAAAGTTAGATACTGGTAGGATGGATAAATTGTATCCTTCAGAGCAGTAGGCAAGGGAAAGAATTACACAGCAGGAATCACTTTTTTTTTTCTAAAATGTAGATGGTGCTGCAGTATTGTTCCTTTGATAGTCTTTCCTCTTTTCTGATGATTTTGATCTTTATATAGTGATGATTGCTAAATAACATTTGAAGTCATCTGTAATGCTGCTGGGTTGTTAACTTTGAGTGAGTTTGGATTCCTTGGGTAATAAATCTCAGTTAAGCAGTGTTTTAGTCTGAGACTGGCGATTTTATACTTTGTGGGGTTCCCGTGGCTTGCCTCCCAATGTGAATCAGATACCATTAAGGCTAAAAATGACTCATCAAGCTCAACACCTACTCCCTCTTTTCGTATCTGTGTACTTGATTTAATTGCAAGATATTTTTGCCTGTCATCAGTTCTTACTAGTTAATACCTCAAAGATAACACCTGTGTTAATTTTATATGTAAGTACAGGCAAATCTTAAAAAATCCTTCTTTCCTGGAGTAGAAATAATGTGTCCTAAAATTGATCTATTGGCACTTCTGCGATATCAATTCAAGTATGAGATAGCATTAGTGCTGAAAAATAAAAATGAAAACCAGCTAGATCCCAGATATGCTGCCTCAGATGAATAAAATGCAGAAGAAATTTTAAGTTTTGGTTTTGTTTTTCATATCAGTTAGACCCATAAATAATGCTTTAATTGTGTTCACAAATAATATATTTTAACATTGGTGCCACAAACAGTGTTCCAGTTCCTGAACAGAGAATGGTAAGTAATCCTGGAGTTTCATATGTTGTTTATTATTATGTAAAAGCTAATGAGTTTTGAGTTTTCCATGTGTACAGGGAGGGATAGCTGTTTTCTTTCAAGTGAAGATTTCAGTGTTGTGGGGGAAGAAGTGAAAGAAAGCACTTTTGCAGAGATTAAATATGTTAACTCTGTGTGCATGTTGTGG
Source organism: Heliornis fulica (assembly GCA_013399135.1). Taxonomy (NCBI): domain Eukaryota; kingdom Metazoa; phylum Chordata; class Aves; order Gruiformes; family Heliornithidae; genus Heliornis; species Heliornis fulica. The sequence continues at coordinate 412,389 of VXBZ01000283.1, read as the reverse complement.
CTTCCACTACGCTGATATATGTTGCTTTGGAGGACATGGTGAGAAAATGGCTGAGAGCATGCCAACCTCTTGTGTCATGCTGCAACTACTTTGGGGCTGCTAGGAAGTAAGTTATAAACTGGTGTTTTAAGAAATCTAATATAGCAGGAAGCGTGCACCATCTTTTCAGAAGTAACTGCTGCAAAGAGCACACAATTCACTTTTGTTAAATGTGGCCTTGCCTTTCTCAGTGTGTACAAAAACTAAGCCCAAGGGGTTAGGCCTTGCTGGGTGGATTTTGAGATTGTACACAACTCTAGTGTGAGTTTTCCAATATTGCTTAGAAATAGTGATATGATTTCTACAAAAGCCTTTATCTCTGATACTAAGAACAAGTGAAGATTTTTAAAAGTGATTTCTTCAGTATGAAGTTATACATAAGTTTTTTTTCATGTGCTGAGTACATGGTTAACCATGTTTAGTTAATGTCAGAGGTGAACTATTACAATGGCCACTGCTTAAAAAATATACTGCTTATTCCGTTGTTGCAGTTTTCTCACGGGTTCAGTGAATTGATGCCAGTCTCACTTGCTGGCAAGTGAGATTATTTGAGAAAAAATATTTTTTCTGAAAAAATTTTCTATATTTTTACATTAAGCTCTTTGTTGTCTTTTTGAAACTTTGGAGAATGGCACATAAAGTTTCTTCATCACAACATAAACGTTACAGTGTCTAGGCAACTTTTTTGCTTGTTATAACTGGTAGGTAATGTCACAGCTTTTGAAACTCTGAATTTGCCATTGTGCTTAGTATTCATTTCCTTCAGGTAAAGCTGATTTAGTCATTGAATTTTCGAGGTTCACTGAGAAATGGAGTCAAAAGAAAGCATAAAATTGATATAAACAGTTATTAGTTAAATATTTAATTGGTCAAAGGAATGTACAACTGAAATAGTAAGAGAAAAATTGGAGTTTGGGGTTTTCTATGCTATATTTAATGTAACTTTATTTTTTTTCCTGCCTTAACAGTTTGTCGCAGCTGGTGATCACTTAGTTCACCACTGTCCTACTTGGCAATGGTAAGTAAAGTCAAAAGAACTGTAGAAGGCTAATATCCCAACCTGTGCTTCCATGTGATTCCCTTGGATACAACTACACAGTTGTCTCAATTCAGAACAGTACATGACCTCTTGCGCTGGAACTTCTGCTGTTTTAATAATGAGGCTGTATTTAAGTCAGGAAAGACTTACAGCTCTGCACAGCAGTATTTGAGATGTGGATTTGTTTGGGGATTATTTTGTTTTCCTAAGCCTGTAGAGGAAATGAGGTAGTACATACTGTGAATGCTTTCAGTGCTTAGCTGTAGTAGTCGTATGTCTCCCTGAGCTTGTCCTAGTATTCATGATTGGAAAGTGTAAGTGTTGTATTCAACTGGAATTGCTAAAAAGCAGGTGTAATTGGTACATTTTAGACAAGCACTTCTTAGTTGCATTTGTTCAAGTTAGCCTACATCAGGTCACTTTCTGCTTGCCCTTGGAAATCATGTCCCTTTCATGCACAATTAGGTGCTTTCTCATATCTTACTAGTGTCTGACACTGAAAGACTAACCAGTTAGTTCCTAGATAGGCAGTTTCTATGAAGTTGGTAGAGTCCTGGTTCTTGGTTCTGTACTGGGCTGTGAAGAGCTCAAGGAGGAGTTATATTGCTTGAATCATTGTTTCTTAATTATTTTTTATACTGTCTCCTTAAGAGACAACATGATGTTGAATCTGACATATGTGCAGCAGTTTAGAGCAGACTGTTTAGAATGTTGGGCTCTTACTCCAAACCAAAAACCCCTGAAAGTGAAAGTAAATGATTGGGTAATGTGAGCTTGGCAAGGATTACTCAAGCTCTAGTGACTATGAGCATACAAATACATAAAATTTGTAGAGCTCTTTTTCTGAAGTTGCTTTCTACAGACATTTGTTACTGTTGTGGCCCATCCTGGAAAATTTCATAGAGTTGATTGTGCTGTCAACCCATCTTTGCTTGGCATCTCAAAATGAATGTTGTTTTTGAAGCAGAAAATGGTTATGATCCAAGACTCTGTAGTTTAAGGGTGGCCAACCATTTTCACCCCATACCTATGTCAAAGCATTTGTGTAGACAAAAGTCATAGCAAACAGATACTGAGAACAGGTCAAAAGGAGTATGTAAAATGTTCCTGATATAACTTGAAAATAGAAGGTTCTTCTGTTTGCAAGTCATAAAATTCTCAACCTTTTATGGTGACTTTGTTTTACAGGGCTTCGGGAGAAGAACTAAAAGTCAAGGCTTTTCTGCCTACAGACAAGCAGTTTTTGGTAACTAAAAATGGTAAGGCTGCCCTTTAAATATAAGTTTTCTTAGGATTGATAGCATGGCTGACTGCTATTAAGTCTACTGGCTGTCTGTATTGACAGGGGAAGCAAGTGTCTTGCACTGTGGGTGCTGTGGCTTTGCAATATTACAAGAATTTTTTGTGTATATCTAAAAATCTTAGACAAGTTGTTAGTAGGGCTTCATGCTATTAATGCAGCTTGTCTTGCTGAAGTAGAAATTAAGCTTTATAAATCTCCTTTTCTGCCTTTCCTTTATTCTGTACTTCAGCTCATATTCAGTGTCTAAATGGAGAATATGTTTATTTTCTCTCTTTTGGAAAACCTGGGCTATTGAAGTGTTCCCAAAATGCCTTACATGGTGACACTGATACTTCTAGTTCAGATACATAACTAATGTCATTATCCTTTTCAATAACTAAAATCTAAAGTATAATTTTAAATCAAATTTTGATGAGATTTACAGTTGTGTATGTATAATACTTGAGGTGACTACCTTAATGAATAAGAAAGCTAACTTTGTGGCACAGCCTTGAGGAAATAACTTGGTTTTTTTAATTAAAAATAAAACAAGTCTTGCATGAAAATATGCCAAAGGTAATGCCATTAGATAACCTTTCTGTACTAAGAACAGCCTGAGGAGATTTTTACCTACTCTGGGTTTACACTTTGATTTCACTTGCTGGTTTATGGAGTCTTGCAGTGTGTTATCATGGATAAATGCTAATAGTAGTGTCAGACAATCTTTCTCAAGATAGTCTTGATGGCTGGATGGCCAAGTGATCTACTCTTTCTCTTCCCCCCCTTCCTGTCCCCCCTGCTTCCAGGGTTGCATATTGCTCTCAACCTTCTAGGTCATGGTTCAGAATAATGTTTCCTGATAATGGTGACACACTGGCCTACCACCTGAGTAATAGTTATGAGCTCTGGGTGAGGCTGGGAGCCATCTTGCAAACCTCATTTTAGAAGTCTTTGGAGGACTTCTCTTCACTGTGACTTTCAGAAAGGAAGAAGAGGGGTGTGAAAGTTCTGGGTGCATATCTTTTTCCACACTTAGAAACACTTGGTTTTGTCTTTTTTTTTACTCCTTGTTTATTGCAAAATTTGCTCCTTATTATTACAAAATGCTGGGTTTGCCTTAATCAGTTCCACATGTTTTCTTTTATTTTCTTAAAACTTTGGATTAAAGTGCTCTAATGGGTAACAGAAATGAACTTTTAAGGCTGCTGCAAGTGTTTTACCAGGTATTTTATTTCATTTACAGTACAGCACATCAACATATTTTTATTGAAGTTCATGCTTTTGCATTTGAAATGTAACTTTAGATTTCCTTAAGGGTATATGAAAAACTGCCATATTTTGCAATTTTTTTTGCAGTGCCGTGCTACAAAAGGTGTAAGCAGATGGAGTACTCTGATGAGCAGGAAGCAATTATAGAAGAAGATGATGGTGATGGGGGATGGGTAGACACTTTTCACAATGCAGGTATTCCAAGTCTTGCTTCAGACTTCGCATTTTGTGATGTAAAAGATTTTCAGTTTCCACTCTTAGCAAGTGAAATCTCCCTTGTATATAAATGGCTGTGCTCTAGTATCTAAACTGGAAGAGGAAAGTTACATTGCCAGCTGCCTACTTGATGGGTGCATGACTGCTCAGGTGTTTAACTGTGTGCCTGTGTATGCCTAAAACCGATGGGTATTTAGAAGCATTGACAAGAGAATACTGAAATAATTCAAGATTCTTGGTGTGGTGTTTCATTCCTTAGTAAGGTGATCCTGTGAAGAGCATGCTAGTTTCAATGATTTGTTTGGAGAACATGCAAATTTCTCTTGTGTAAGCTTGCATGTGAAGAACACTGAGATCTCTACCTTAACCATGTCCTCATCTGACTTAATTATTTTGGCTTTTCCTATTCTGTTGAGTTGTTGGATTGAGCTATTAGAAAATAGCTATTATCTTAGTATCTGATGTTACTAGGGAAAAGAGGTGCACTAAAAATAGTGCAAAGAAGTATGGGAGATGATTTTTTTTTTCACAAAGTACTTAAGCTTGTGTTCATACATAAGTCTAAAAATTATTGCTTTCATTAATCTGTCTTTGTGATGGTTTGACCCTGGCTGGAGGCCAGATGCCCACCAGAGCTGTTCTATCAGGCCCCTTCTCAGTTAGACTGGAGAGAAAAATATACTTTGTGAGGCTTAGAGGTTGAGGGAGAGATCGTTCTGTAATTAACATCATGGGCAAAACAGGCTCAGCATGGAATAAAATGCATCTAATTTATTACCCAATGAAAACAGAGTAGGGTAGTGTGAAATAAAACCAAATCTTAGAACATCTTCTCCCACCTCCCCCCTTCTTCCTGGTCTCAATTTTATTCATGATTTCTCTCCCTTACTCCCCCTCCAGGCAGCACGGGGAGAGATGGGGAATGGAGATTTTGATCATTTCATAAGTCGTCTCTGCTGTTCCCTCCTTAGGAGGAGGATTCCTCACACTCTTGACCTGCTCTGGAGTGGGGTCCCACTTGCAGGAGGCAGTCCTCCACAAACTACTCCAACATGAGCCTTTTTCCACAGGGCTTCACTTCATAAACTGCCACAGCATGGGTCCCTTCCATGAGGTGAAGTCTTTCAGGCCTGGACTGCTCCAGGCTGTTCCCGAGAAAATCTGCACCAGTGTGGGTCCCTTTCTCTAAGGGCTGCAGGTCCTGTCAGGAGCTTGCTCCAACACAGGCTTTCTACTGTGTCATGGCATCCTTCATGTCTCTCTACCTTCTTCAGCATGGTGTCCTTCATGGGCTGCAGGTGGAATTCCTACTCCCCATCATCTCCTGGGTCTGCTGGGGGAAAACCTGCTTTACCATGGGCTTTTCTACGGGGTGTAGGGGAACTTCTTCTGGTGCCTGGGTGCTTCCTCCTGTTCAGTCTTCACTGACCACAGTGTCTGCAAAGTCTCTTACCTTCTTTCTCTGGTGGAAAAAAGTGGCTGCTTCCAGGCCTGTTGGGTTTTGTCTGCGTGGTTGGTTTTATTTTNAGGAGCTTGCTCCAACACAGGCTTTCTACTGTGTCATGGCATCCTTCATGTCTCTCTACCTTCTTCAGCATGGTGTCCTTCATGGGCTGCAGGTGGAATTCCTACTCCCCATCATCTCCTGGGTCTGCTGGGGGAAAACCTGCTTTACCATGGGCTTTTCTATGGGGTGTAGGGGAACTTCTTCTGGTGCCTGGGTGCTTCCTCCTGTTCAGTCTTCACTGACCACAGTGTCTGCAAAGTCTCTTACCTTCTTTCTCTGGTGGAAAAAAGTGGCTGCTTCCAGGCCTGTTGGGTTTTGTCTGCGTGGTTGGTTTTATTTTTCTTAAATGTGTTATCACAGAGGTGCTATGACTGTCACTGATTACCTCAGCCTTGATTTGGTGGTAGGCTGGTATCGGACCCTCTGTCAGACCTAGGGTAAGCTTCTAGCAGCTTTTTGCAGAAGCTACCCCCACAACCTTGCGACACAAAACCAAAACAATCTTATTAGCCTTCCTAGCACAGCCACTTATAAATGTTTTGTGTTTTTTTTTCTTTTCTAAGAATTGGAAGGTTTTATTAATTTTAGTCTGTTTATGTTCTATTATGAGTTAATAAAATTGTCTTTGAATGTTTTTTTTCCTCCACCTTTTTCAAACCTAGAAGTCTTTACTTTCTTTATTACAATTTTTTTTTTGCTGCAAAGTGGAAGAGGTTCTGTTGACAAAATAATTTGGCTGGACTGGGCAGAAAAGGGGTGAAAGAAGGTAGTTTTTGTTTCTGTAGATGTACATTGTTGATCCCTGGCAGTTCTTAAATGTCTTGCAGTTCAGAACTGAGCACCTTGCATCGAAGTAGTAGTGTGTCATAGCTTTGTTACATCCCTGAATTCAGGATGCATTCTACATCCCTGCTGTGGATAGACTCCTCTGCCAGGGTTAATTGTTTTGGGCATCATGTTGTAGTAGCACAACTGTAGGACTCTGACTAGACCTAGCCAGGTCTCCAAACATTGTCAAAGGAGATAAAATCAGTTTCCACCCATCTGTATAGATGTGCTTTGAGACACCACTCTTTCTGAGCCACTAGAAGTGCATTATTTCTGAGCAGCTGTGGTGGTTTGACCCTGAATGGAGCCTAGACTCCCACCAAAGTCGCTCTATCACTCTCCTCTTAGCTGGATAGGGGAGAAGATACATGTTGAGAGGTTTTGGAGTCAAGATAAGGACAGGGAGAGATCATTCTGCAGTCAGCATCACAGGCAAAACAGACTCAACACAGAAGAAAGGCAAGAAAACTCTCTAATTCATTACACTGCACTACACACACAGAGACACCAGAGTCAGATAATGAGAAGTACAAACTTCTCTTAACACACCACCCACCATCGTTCCCTTTTTTGCAGACTGAACTTCATTCACGATTTTCTCCTCTCCAGGATGGCACTGTGGGTGTGGGTGGGAAGGAGCAGGAAGAGGAGGTGGAAGTAGAGAATGGAGGCTTCAGTCAGTTCCTCATGAGTTGTTCTCCTTCTTGAGGAGGGGGCCATTTCTCCCACTATTTCCCTGCACCAGCATGGGGTCCCATCTATGGAAGGCAGTCCTCCATGACCTTCTCCCCATGACTTCTGTCCCATTGGCCTCAGCTCTTCACCAACTGCCCCGGCATGGGTCACTGCTATAAACTCATAGAATGTCTCTCAGTCCCAGACTGCTGGGCCCAGCCTGGTCCCACACAGAGTCACAAGCCCTCCCAGGAAACCTGCTCTGGCATGGGCTTCTGTCTCTCTCTGCTTCTTATTTCTCTCCTACCAGCTGCAGGTGCTGCCAGGGTCTTGCTCCAATGTAGGTCACAGATTCTTCCATATTCCTCCACCTGCACCATGGTGGGCTCCTGCCTGGCCCAGGTACCTCTTCATGGGCTACAAGTGGGGTCTCTTTGTCCTCCGTGGGCTGCAGGGGGACACTCGCTTCACCATGGTATTCTCTACAGGCCGCATGGAATCTTCTCTCAACACCTTTTCCTCCCCACCTTCACTGACCTTGGTGTCTGCAAAGTTTCTAACATCTTCTTACTCCCTTCTCTGGTGGCAAAATGTGGCTGTTTCTGTTTTTCCCTCTCTAAAATGTGATTCCCAGAGGCCTGTGACCGGCGCTGATTGGCCCGGCCGGCCTTGTCAGCAACAGGGTTTGGGAGTTTGGCCTTGGGAGCCCAGCTGGGATTTGCTGTGTTGGACCCTTAAGAAGCTTCTAGCTGCTTCTTAAAGAAGCCACATTGCAAACCCACCACAGCAGCATTAGCCTGCATTCCTTTTTCAAAGCAGTTGAGGTTGTTCATGTATGGCTGCTGGGCAGGGATTTGATGCAGAAAAGCATCTTCTCAGAGCTCTGCATAAATGCGTGTGTTGCTCAGGAAGTATAGTTCTATTATTGTGACATGCATGCCTATCTTGTACTCATTTTTATGAAGAAACTCCTTAAAATAAAACTCAGTAATTTACTTTGCAGTTTTCCACTAGCAAAATTTGTGTGATGTGTGAGAGCTGTGCTGCTGTGCTCCACGTTACTGGTATGGCTTGTTTATGGATGTGCAGCAGCTAGCATGATACCAGTACCAAATAAGCAGTCCTTCAAACATCAGTCTTTGTGAGATGTAACTTGGAAAGATCATATGCTGCTTTGTGAGGTCTCTATAATCTCTTTCTATAGTGTTCTGTAGCAAAGAAACAGACTTCTTTAATGTGGATTTCTTGTTCTATTAACAGGTGTAGTGGGTGCAACAGAAGCAGTTAAGGAGATCACACTAGACAGTAAGGTACTTGTTTCTAAATTTTTTCTCTTTCTTTATTACAGGACCTAAAGGTAACAGTCTTAGCTGCAGCAATCTAGTATTGCCTGTGAAAGATTAAAATACATGTTTTTCCCTGGATGTGTTGCAGATACACGTTGATCATGTGCGTCTCATCATTATTATTATTATTATGTGTTTACTGAGGCAGTGTTCTTTGGCATGTCTTTAGCCAGTGTGCTTTTGTGCTGAGCTTCTACAAACTGAAAAAATAAATTCTGTTTGTAGTGATGTTGCACATCTGTGTCTCAAGAAACTAACGTTTAGGGATTCAGTGTGAAGAATTTTTACATGGAAAAATGCAGTACGGTTATAAAGTATTTTTTCATATTCCTTCACTGCTGCAAGCAGAGTTTTAACACATTTGGTCTTGTTGGACAGGCTTGTGCCCTAATGTTCAGAACTCTTAAATCAGTTTAAATGTATACCTCTTACAAAGTCATCTGTTTCTGTGTTTTAAAAAAAAGTCACTGGGCCTCAGGAGCCAGCTCTGAAACTGAAGTCTTTAGGAAACTGAGAACAGTTTTAAGTGCTTAAAATGGAAATGTGTTCACTACAATGTTTAAGAAATGCAGAGAAAGTCAGAGACACAAAATGCTCTTAAAGATCACGGGAGATCACTATCTACAAAACACAGTAATTGCAGAACATTGTGTTTCGTAACTGCTGTCAATGTGTTGTGAATTACTACTCTTCTAATACAACATATGTAGGGAAATTTGCTTGTTGTGCAGTATGTCATCTCTTGGACCACGCATCCAGTGCAGAAGGGCAACTCTCTGTTAATGGTCTGCTTGACTTCACAACTTAAATTCTTACTGTTTGTTTTCTTACAGTGAGGAAACCAGCCACCCGATGCTTACAATTAGAGCAGCTTCTAATTTTAATTATTATTTGGAATATTCTCCTTAAAGTCTTTATTAAAGTTCCATAAATTGAGACCTTCCCCTTCTGACTTTTTTTTTTTTCCTGGGGTTGTCTGTTGGGTTCAAGAACTATGCATAGGCCCAAAAGAAAAAGTTGGCTAAGAGCTTGTACCATCTTCATTTCTATTGGATTGTGCTTCTCAAACAATATCCAAATATGGTAACTTATGGGGGTCTCTTGTGTCTTAAAACCAGTTATGGAACTGTTGCGCAGTTGGCTGTGGGTTAGGTCATAGCATCGCACCTGTTGAGTCATTCCCTGTCATTTGAGACAGGCAACTTTTCTGAAGAGAAAATACGGTCTGTTTAGCACTGTTCTTTTCTGCATAGGAATTACATAATTCCAGGTTACCAATCTGCTAAAATGTTGTCCTTTGACTTTGTAATTGCATACTAGGGTTTTGGACTAAGTTTGCTTAATAAGCAAATATTTGAGTTCAGTGTAGTCTAAGTACTGCAGAAATTATTTTTCTGGTTTGCTGTATGTATTGACTGGGCTTATACCTTAAACTTGCTGGGACTGTTAGACTGTGTAGCAGTCTTTTAAGCAGTGTTTCCAATTTAACTTCTAAAGGATAATCTAAAAATACCAGAACGTTCAGCATCTTGTGAAGATGATGATGAGGAAGATGAAGGAGAAGCTGCAGACATGGAAGGTATTTCCTTAAATTGGGTGGGATGTGCCTTATTTCAGACCTTTAACTAAAGTGGTACCCTCTAAGAAAACACTACTCTTTCAATTCGTGGCATTCAGCATACGCTCTCTGTTATTTGTATGGTCTTACAGATACAGATTTACTCTAACCTGTGTGTTGAAACCTGCATGAGTGTTAATGACTTGGAAACTAATCAGGTCCAAATAAGCAAAGACTAGGAACTTAGCATAGCTTCTTTCCTGCTTTTTACCTACACCTAAACTCATTGTGTGCTTATTGTAGTCCTGGTCAGACTTCTGTTTAAAAAATTAATAGTCTGGCTTGGGGATTGGGAAGCCTGACTGAATAAAATGTCTTTAGATGCATGTAGATTTGTTTTAATGGAATTATTTTTAATGACAACACAGAATTTTATGGGTCTTCTTTTCAGAGTATGAAGAAAGCGGGCTATTGGAGACAGATGACGTGAGTGAACAGTTCTCTATCTTGTCTGTTACCATGCTTATCACCAGTATGAGCACAAGTAAAGTAAAAATAATCATAAATAGTGGCTGACACAAGCTTTCTAGAGCAGTGGGATTACTGACTCTGGTTTCTTATGGATTTACTTCTTAACAACCTACTGCAGTAACCTTATTCTTAGGTCCTCCAAGACTTGGATCACAGTAATTTTGTGGGTTTTGCTGATCCCTTTTGCTCTGCTTACACACAGTGCTGTATTCACAAGAGGTAAAAAAATGCCATGGTCGTTCCTGGGGCTTACATGTAGAGAATTAGTGATTTATAGATTCAGTAGATTACACTGATGCATCAGACTGCCACAAGAGAAAACAAAGGATATAATTACTTCTGCCCCTCTAAGGTCTTCGTGAAACCTGAATAAACAAAGATCTCTGCCTTCTGAATTTCATTACAATTGTCTGTTGGTTTCAAAGGTTATTGGTGAAAGAAGAGGACAGGGGTGTGACAGTGCAGTTGCATGCTTCCTTAAGAAATAAGACCTTTCTTAAAAAATAACCCAAAAGTAAAACAAAAAGCTGCTTGGTGGGAGAGAAATTGATGCTCTTAATTTAAAGACACAAAACAAACCTCAGAAGCCCATTTTTCTTTTTAAATGTTCATTTAAGAAGATTAATTCACTTTTGCAGCTTTACATAGCTTCTTAGAATGGGCAAGTAGGGAACAGGACTAACTAATGTTGTCGTCTTTACTTTGAGCCAGGCAACGCTCGACACAAGACAGATCGTAGAAGCTAGCAAATCTAAAGCTGATGTTGGAGGGGAAGATGCTATTCTACAGACTAGGACTTATGACCTCTACATCACATATGACAAATATTACCAAACTCCAAGACTCTGGCTATTTGGATATGATGAGGTATAGCTATATTGTTTTTTTTTCCCCCACTTCTGTGAAACGAGACTCACCGTGTCAAATAGCAAGGCTATTTTGTTGCTGTTTTCTTCTTCAGAGTAGAAATTGTAAGGAAAAAAAAAAAGAGAAGAAGCAGAGGTAGTAATAACCTCAGTAAATTTAGTCAAGTAAGCAGGTATGTGTTTTCCTGATCTTCAGAGTGAAAGAAATAGATAAACCAGTTTTCTGTAATGACTGCATTTCTTGAATGAAAGCTTGTTAGGTCTTATGGCTCAAATACCTAAACGGGATTCTAGATGTTTCTCAAATATATTGACTTTGATGCTGACCTGGTATATTAAAACAAAAAAAAATATTGTGTGGTGCTATTTCTTTCCATATGGATTTGAACACATGGTTCTTCCCATGTGCCTTCAGAACTGCAGTATGTCAGAGGTTTATAATTTACAGTGCCTCACCTGGTAGTGTTGCTCAGGTAGCTGAGGAGGAGTGAAGTGTTCCTTGCTAGTAATACTTTTGCTTTCATGTTCCTTTCCCCCCGTATAGCAACGGCAACCTTTAACAGTAGACCATATGTATGAAGATATTAGTCAAGATCATGTCAAGAAAACAGTAACAATTGAAAACCATCCTCATCTTCCTCCACCTCCCATGTGCTCAGTTCATCCATGCAGGTAAGTGTTTCCAGTCCAATTCAGCATGCAGATATAAGGCACTTGACTGGTCTTAAGGATTTGGTTTAGGTTTTCTGGCAGTATTTCCACAATTGGCTGCCATAGTGATCTGTTGACTTTTGAGGGAGCGTGAAAGGAGCAGTCAGCAATTCTCTGAAGTTACCCCTGTGCTCACTGCTGAAGGTCTGTCTGTTCTGCAATTAAACCTGTCTTCTCTCTACTCGGCTTGCTTCTCCTCCACTTCCCGGCAGACGCCAGAAGATGGCAGGCTACTAGAGCTCTATAAAAGAGAGTTGATTTAAACGTCATTTGATGCTTTTTCAGGAGGGTAAAAATGTAATGGATGATTTAGGAGCAGAAATTGCTATTTGAACGTGAAATAATTAACTTATTTTCTAGCAACTGCCAGAAGTCAGTCTAGCTCACCCAGAAGTCTTGGAAATTTTCCACTTATAGAGTGGCAATCCTCTGATTGCCACACTGAAGTATTTAACACAAGCGTACAACACTTTTCTGCTGTGTTTTCTACATTTGTTACCCAAAACATAGGGAATATGTAGCTGCATGAGTTGGTTGCTGGGGTTTTTTCCTGTCTTCAGCAGATGTATTTCATCTTTGGAACATTTTCATCAGGCACTGACATCCCTTTAGGTGTTTTAGTGATACAGTGCTAGAGTCTTAAACAGTATAACTCTTCTTCTTGATAGGATGAAGTTCTTAGAAATAAGACAACCTGTGTAGTCTTGCATATGCTTAAAAAATAAAATCCTAAAGAAGCACTTCAGGGATATATGTCTCTAGCTGAGGTTCCTTGCTCTAGACATGTTGTGTTTTGTAGATTCTACATTCAAATAATTCTTAAACCAGAAACAAGATCTTAAGACTAACCTTGAGAAGGGTATGCCATTCTTCAGAAAAAGAGCAAGGAAAATGCACCAAGTAGTTTATGGCTACTTCTGATTTTCTTTTGAGGCTGTATACTCATGGACTTTGTAAATCCATATCTTGTCTTCCTTCCAGTTCGTAGTTCTTTAACTAGTGCTTTACAAGAGTCTTTCTTTCACAAAGCACTCACTTCTATCTATACAATATTGAGCAGAGAAGCCATTGTACAACTGAGAAATGGCTTCTTCTTCAGTTTAGCTGTCTTGAAGAAAAAAATTAAATGGTTAAGTTTATTGTCTTTCAAATCTAACACAGTAGGCCTGTGAAAAAGTTGGTCTTTGGTGCTCAAGAGTACTTCAGGAAGTAGAACTTAAAGGAGTGTTAGGAAAAGAATGAAGAGTGGAACAGGAAAAGGTAGAAGGCCTATATTAATCTGTGGTACCACCCCCATGTTCAATACTGCAGTACAGCTCTGGTCATCTGTTCTGTAGTCTGTGAGATAAAGGAAGACTAAAACTGGAAAAGATACAGAGGGTTTGTCTGGGATAACTGGGAATATAAAGTTATTTCTCTTAAGAAGTGACTGAATAACCTTGGACCACTTATGATTTCAGTGACCTTAATCATGAATGGCACAGCAGATTAATAGATGTTTGTTTCTTTCCAATAGCAAAGCTGATGGCACTGAATGGTGTTTGCTGCTGGCATGTTCAAAGCCAGAAAAAGGATTAAACTTTACATGTAAATAATTAAGCTAAAATATTTAAGCAATGTGATATTAATGAAAGAAAAAAATATACTGAGACCTTTTAAAAGTGGAATTATTAGAATGCTCTAGAATTAGGAAGTCCCTGGGTTGCATACTGCTGGAAACAAGTAGTACTTTGGTGGAAAGCATGATGAAGTACTTGCTCCAGGCTCTTGAGCATGTGCAGTAAGATAATAGGCAGGATGAGGTAGACCTTTATTTGATCCAGTAAGTTATTCTCGTACTTGATATCAACATATCAGTCTTAATATGTCAGTCTCTCAGTGTCTGTGACTGTGTACTGCAGGATTTTGGACCAAAAAAATGGTTGTAGCTTTTTGTGCTACACTTAAGACGTGTCAGGTAGGATGAATGTAGGAAGGTTTAATAGACAGACTTAGGAAGAAAGTTAATAGAAGAAAAAGAGGGGAAAAAATCCTGAAGCCAATCTTAATTTAGTGGTTGCTGTAAGCTCAAATTGTTGGGAAGAAGCTCCTGTTGATGGATGCAGGCTGGGAGGACACAGAAGAAACAAAGATGACCAGGTATTTGGGCATGATAGCCCTCACTCACTGGGTAGAGCTGGGGGTTTGACTGGGCTGTGGCTGCAGTGTAATCCACTTGATTTTGCAATCACTTTTCCAGACCGAGGAGTCACACTAATGCTAGTCTGAGAGTTTGGATTGAGAGTCTTCATGAACAAGAGCTCTGTGTGCATCTTTTCACGTCTTCTGAAGCTAGTGAAGTGCCAGTGCCTTTGTTGTGTAATCCACATGTACTCTCGAAGGAATGGCTTGCATCATGAGACTTGCTTCAGTTTTTTAAGCATGAACAAGATGATTGATAATTGATAATTGCAGTGAGATAAACTTGTTGTTACTCTTAAATTCAGAGGGAACTTTCTAGTTCTTACCACAAAGCAGTATAGGTGACTGGCAACTGCTTTACATCAGAAGGTTTGAAAAGGTCATCTTGAGACTGTGAAGAAAGAGGCTGAGAACATATCTAATACAGAGGTTTTAAGTGTTTTCTCTTACTCTCCATGGTGAGCTATTTTATTGTCTTTAATTTGTACAGCTGTCAACTAAGAAGGTGTGAGCTGCTGAGGTGACAAATAATAGCCCAAAATATTTATGCTTAATTAAGCTGAGAAGTAGCAGTGTTTGCAAGCTCTGCTGATGTTGTTCCCACTGCGTGTTACAAGACTTGTGACGTGTATATCCCTTGGTCATGCGTCAGAGAAAGGAAAGAAATGGCCCTTGGGGACTACTGTCAGCTGCTTGAGATGGCTTCTATTTTGAGTGGTTTGTTGAAACTGTTCATCTTGCAGCTCTGCTGTAAGTTGTATTCCTTGTCAGCATTTTTAATTTTATTTTTTTTACAGTATTGGGAGGAACATAGTCAACTTCCTCATTAATTGCTGGAAACCAGTTTAATCACAGCTCTCAACTTCTTAATGTGGGTGTTCTGAAGGGACTGTCAAACCAGTTAACTACTAAAACATGGTTACAGTGAGATCAGAATTACTTGCTATAATTCCAAGGGCTTATTTTTTTCCTCAGTTTAAAAACAGATAATGATGGGCTTTGAACTCCCATTGTGTTGTATGCACTTCAGATATCCACAGGGAAGTGACTAGAGGTAATTGCATGGATTTGAATCAGAGTCACAAAATGCATTAGGTTGTGAGTTTTAAAGGCCATTCAGTCCACCTCCCTGCAGTAAGCAGGGACACCTTTAACTAGGTCAGATGGCTCAGAGCTTAACCAAATGTGACCTTGAATGTCTCCAGGGATGGGGCCTCCACCACCTCTCTGAGCAGTCTGTTCCAGTGTCTCACCACCCCCATATGAAGAACTTCTTCCCAATGCCTAATCTGAACCTGCCCTGCTCTAGTTTAAAACCACTGCCCCTTGTCCTGTGGCTGCATGCCCTTACAAACAGTCCTTTCCCAGCTTTCCTGTAGGTCTCCATCAGGTACTAGCGGGCGACTAAAGGTCTCCTGGGAGCCTTTTCTTCTCCAAGCTGAACAAGCCCAACTCTCTCAGCATGCCTTTGTAGGAGAGGTGCTCCAGCCTTCTGATCATACTTATGTCCCTCCTGTGGAATCGCTCCAAGAGGTCCATGTCCTTCCGCCTTGTGCTGAGGGCTCCAGAGTTGCCATGGTACTCCAGGTGAGGTCTGAGCAAAGTGGAGGGGCACCTCTCTTGGTCTGCTGGCCACACTCCTTTAGATGCAACCCAGGGTGTGATTGGCCTTCTGGGCAGCAGGTGCACATAAGATAAAATTCACATAAATCAGTGAATTGTTGATCTTAAAGTTAACTGACCATTGTGGGTTCTGACTGATGATAATTGTGGTTTTTTTTCCACATCTATCTTGTATGTGAGCTCTTACAGACACTGATACAAATTAATAGGGATTTGGTTTCTTTTTTCTTGAAAGTACACTGTCCTGAAAGTTTTGCACTTCTATTATGAGAGCTTGTGGTTGTCTGCTACACCTAAAGCCCAGCAGAAATCCTTTTATCTCAGTGAACTTCGAGGGATGGGAATAAATAACTTCTAGTGTTGGGTTATTTTTCCCATTTGTCATGAAGCCTTTTCTTTTTACTTTTACTTTCTGATAGTGTGTATTTAGCTTCTAGCTGATAGTGAGACAATGTCAGTATGTCAGCTGTGCTGAATTCAATGCAAAGTCAATAACAGCTTTCTCAGCTGCAAAGCAGGAGGGGTTCTTCAGCTGGAAAGAAGAAGAACCTGCTAAGAAGAAGAACCCTTCCTGATAAGACCATAAAGGGCCATCTGATCAATTGCAAAAATCAGCTTGTTTCACCTTATTAACCACATTAATGTATTGTCCTAACTTTGTAAATATCAATTTATGTTCAGTAGGAATAGCAGTACATCTGACTTTAATATTAATAACATATATATTACTTGAACCACTTCAAGTGTTGGTTGATAAACTGGAAAGTAAACTAGGTGATTCTAGCAGAAGTTTTAAATGTCTGTTCTATTTGATATCTCGGGTGATATGCCAACAGGTTCTGGAACAAGCATTGGTGAGGACACAGAATATTTAGTCATTGTGAGTTAGGAATAATTTCTGGGGGACTCTTATTTGGAAGTAAAAAAAATACTGGGATTTCTAGATAGAAGGATATTTTAAATGACATTTCTCCCAAAGTTAGTTTTTTTTTTTTTGATTGGGGGTGCACATAATTAAATTAATTCCTCCATATTTTCTTAGAGCACAAAACTAGAGGCAGGAACTGAACTTCTCAATGTCTGTAAAGCACCCCCAAAGCTTTTTTATGACTAGTTGTTGGACAGTAAGAATGGCCATTATGGAATTCCAGATATCTGACTGGTCTTTAGAAAAGAACAAATGTCATTCAGATGCATGAAGCTGGACCAGTATCCTGTTTGAGACTTGCAGTTGCTGCAGGGTAGCATGTGTTCTGTGCCCGTACAAAAAATAGTCCACCATTATGGACAAGGTCAGAGCTTAAGTTTGAAGTGGCCAGGCACCCATCTAGAAGCAGCTGCCCTTGTCACCCAGTACATTGTGTGCTCTCTAGGGGTATCATGAGGATCCAGAATTGGAATCAACTGTGAATGTTAGCTAATTTTTCAAAGACCAACAGCACAGCGAATAAGAAATGCTGACCTGTAGTATTTCTCCAGACTTGCGTGTTCCTGTTTACAGTGTGTCTTGGTAACTTTGCAGCAACTTCCTTCCTTGTGTTTGCAGTCACTTGCAGCATGATTAACTTTGAAGGTAACTACTAAATGCCAGTTACTGGTCAGCTGTTTAGATTTGCATAGTGGTATCAAAGTATTGTCAGTTATGTGAACTGTTTACCACTCTTCTGTGTTCTCAGCGGGCACAGAAATTATTTCAGGACAGGTAATTTAAGCTGTGAACTAGCTTGCAGTGTTGTATAGCCCTATATGACCTCACTGACAAAGATTGTATACAGAAGATGAATTGAAAACAGAGTTTTAGTATAGATAAAGGTAAGATGAGTTATAAGACCTGGGAGTTTATGTTAAAATATATATAAAAATATATATAAATATATTTTTATATATATTTTATAAATAAATATAAAATAAGACATTGATTAACTGTATGGTAGTTTTCCCCTCTGATTTGGTATGTACTTCATTCCCTGGTTCAAGTTGTGTAAGAACTCTCCTGAACGTTAATTCTGTATTGTAATGGGTTGATTTGAAGATTTGAAGCTGGCGATACTCAGAACCAGCCCAGCCAGGGTCCTGAGCAGTCTGTTCTAGTTTACTGCTCACTGAGCAAGGAGGGTTGGACTAGATGATGACCAGTCTTTTCCAACACCAGCTCTTCTGTGATTCCATGTTATATTCCCAGGTTTCCTTTTGTACACGGATGTTTGTCTTGTTCCTAGTAGGTCTGCCATGTCACTGAGGGATTCATGTCAAAACACAGTAACCCAAGGAAATGTTTGTCCTTCCCTACAGTGCTTTACAATAACAGAGTCACGAGAGAGAAGTGGCTATCTTGGAAACTGTTTACTTGCCACAGAATCCAAGTGACTGCTCGGAAAAGTTTCCAAAGCCTGACTGAGTCCCAGAGCAACCATTCTGAGTTTATGCCGGGTTACTCTAGCCTGCCTTTCTTAGGGAACTGTGGATTGTTTTAACTGTGAAATACTTCTGAGATTCTACAAGTTTAAGAGTGCAGCAGAGGCAGCTAGAAGTTGTAGCAGTTTCTAGGCATCATCATCTGGGGTTATCTGGGAACCTCTGGTGACTTGCATTGGTGAGGGTCACCTTCTGGCTTCTATGGCATCTAGCAATTAAAATTATGCTAGTGACAAGCAATATGTATTGACTCTCATTATGGCACTCAGGTTACATAGAAGCATTGGGCATCTTCATCTGTGAATGTAAGGAGTTGGAAGATAAGGTTACATTTGTCTTTTAATATTGACTTTCAGTTATTGTATGGATTGTTTTCCCTAGTAAGCTGAACGCTTCCCATTCCTGCTTCTGAAGCTAACAGTCCACAACTATTTAACTTGCACAAACCTCATCTTACAGAGATGAAAATAAAAGGTACTTCTTCCTTAGAATATTTTCACTGTTTCTGGATTGTTTTTCAGGCATGCAGAAGTGATGAAGAAAATAATCGAGACTGTTGCAGAAGGTGGAGGAGAACTTGGAGTTCACATGTATCCTTTTCGCTACCAAACAGTATTCTTAGAAATTTCTTGTGGTGTAATAAGCTGTTATGTCAAGGTTCATAAACTGGAATGCCTGTGAAAGCAGTAAACAGCTCTTTGTGGTGGCACTTCCTAGATTGCTGGGATGAGCTTGTTTGTGCAAACAAACTCTTAATCAGTGTGGGTGGTGTGAGGAGGATGGCAAGAGTGAGTGGGGGAAGTAGATAAGATTGAAGGGATAGGACTGAGCTGTTGCTCGTAGGGGTATGAGGAAGGTAGCTGTGAGTATGAAACTGAGGTCCCAGCATAGGAGAATAAGGCTGAAGGTTCATAGATTCAGACCAGGGTGTAATCACTATTCCTGGAACAGCAGCTCTGTATTAGATTTGAGATTTATTTCTGAAAGATGTAGAGGTCTCATTCTTCATCTGAGTGTGAGCAGTATCTTGGTAAAACATTCAGCTGTCAAAAAAAGTAATGGAAATGACTGAAACAGTTCTGAACACCCATCTCAAATTCCTCACAAAACCAAAAAGCTTTCTTTTACCAAGGTAACTGATTTCAGTTATGCTTATGATAGTAATCCCCCCCTTGCTTGCCTTCTGGCAGCAAAACCAGTTAGAACACTATTTTCAAGGACATAGTTCTAATATGCAAGTCACTTAAGTTGGAAAGCACAGCACGAATTATTGCAAAGCATAACTGAGATCAGCTTATTTTCAAGATTTTTATTATTTCTTTGTTACTGTTAAACAAACTGGGAGCGGGCTCTTGAGCAGGAATGACTCCTGCTAGCTCCCTCAGCACCCTTGGGTGCATCCCATCAGGACCCATGGATTTATGGATGTCCAGAAAGCCTAACTGATCCCTGACCCAGTCCTCTTCAACCGAGACAGACTCCTCATTTATCCTGGCTTCCTCTGGGACTTCTGCCATCATGGGCTCCAGGCTCTTCTTGGTCAGTGATAAGACAAGGGCAATGGTTTCAAGCTGGAACATAGAAAGTTCCATCTGAATATAAGGAAGAAGTTTTTCACTGTGAGGGCCATGAGGCACTAGAACAGGCTGTCCAGAGAGGTTGTGGAGTCTCCTTCTCTGGAGACATTCAAGACCAATCTAGATACATTCCTGTGTGATCTAATCTAGGTGATGCTGCTTGGGCAGGGGAGTAGGTCTAGATGATCTTTTGAGGTCACTTCCAACTCCTGACATTCTGTGATTCTGTGAAACTGAGAGGTTATGGGTTTTTTTTTACAGTGAATTTTTTTCCTTGCCATCATGTAGTTTGTGTGTGACAAAAAATGATCCACGAGACTGACATGCCGAAGTAGTAGTTTTACTTATGTCGAGCACCAATGTAACTTAGTTGTCAGTTTAAAGCAGTGATTTATTTTAATTTTTGAGTTTGCTGTCTGCCTCAGTCTCAAGTTGGCAGACCCTTTCATTTATAATTATCTGATATACTCCAGAATGCAGATTGAGGCCCAAGATGCATTTGAAGGTGATACACAAGGACATGAGGAAGGTCTCCTCTACAGAAGAAGACTTCCCTGTTTAGCAAAGCTAGTATCTCTGTTTTCCCCCATCAACAGGAATGACCTCTTTCAAAGGATTGTTCAGGACAGGAGCCTGCTACCTTTTCTGAGCCATTGAATCACTGAGGAGGAGCCTATTTTCCCTGCAACTACAGGAAGGTCGCTAGGGATTAACCTTAGTAGGTACAATCGACCTTGGTATTTGTTAATAACAAATAAGAAGTATGTGAATGAGATTGTAAATGTTTATATGGTGTTTGTTAGATTTATTGGAAATAAATTGGTTCCTGGCTCCAGGTTCCCTGCTTTGACCTGAAACAGGAAGGTCTGTATGTTTATGCAAGCATCAGATGTTGTTGCTGGAGTTCTGCTGTATTCATTTCCCGGTTCCTAACTGTCTGATCCCTGCGTGTCATTTTCCTGTTAGCAAGAGATACTGTTGAGCAGGCCATTGGATGGGACTTCTGCTTTGTTTCACGGGATTCCTAGTTATTGCACATTTTCCTTAACGAGGAACTCAGGTACCTTCTTATTTTCTTGAAATTTGTACAGGCGGTCATTCCAACGATAGAGTATGACTACACGAGGCACTTTACAATGTAACTCAAATCAGAGATGTTCTCCTAATTATCAGATATTTTTTAAATAACCTATACATGTGACTTATACAATGTTATAAACAATTTCTGTAACTAACCTTTTGTTGATGCATTAAAATAAAATGTTCCATTACCAGCCTTTTTAATAAAAATTGTGTGTAATGTGAATAAATCACTCATTCCTATATAGACACTGCACTAAGAGGTGGGATTCTTTTTCTCCATAGTTGTTTCAATTTCTTTTCAACAAAAGACCACTTTTGTCTATTGGAAGCTAAAATCTGCTTTCCTAGTAGAAGCCTAAAGCTTTTGGCTTCATTGCTGACTCCTGAAAATGTGATTTTTTTTTTAAATTTTTTTTTCCCTTCTGTTTAAGTTAACTTCAGAGCTCTGTGGATTTGTCCTAGTTATGAATTGTTATGTTTGAAATCATTTTGAAAGCTGAAAGAAGATAAGTGAAAATCTTGGAAGGCTTGACTACATCTCAATCTAAACCAGCTGCAACTGGTCTTTGAATAGTGTTTTAGATTTTACACTTAAGCAAGATTAGGCTTTGAGACAGGTATTGTATACATTTTATTTTTTTTCATCCCAGAGACAAAGGAGGAATATTGGTATGTAGGTTGTTCATCTTGTAATAAAGGCAAGAACAGTCTTATTCACAAAATCACGGCTTGGGTGTAAAGAAAGAAGATTGCTGTGGTAGGGCAAGGTTCAATCTTGATTACTTATCTCTCTCAGCAATACAAACCAGTAGTCTTGTAGCAGGGTTTCCTTTTTGGGGTAAATATACTTGAAGTTGTTTATTAATTCAAATAATGCAGATGCAGCCACTTTCTGCCCTGTGACACGTAAGGTTTTTTGTGAGCGAAAACAGGAGAAGAGCAAAATTATTTACACACGCACACACACACATATATATATATATGGTTCACTTAAATTCTGTTTAGCTTTCAGGACAGCATCTTTGTCTCCCAAACATGCAACTTGCATTCTGCAAGGTAATCTGAAGTTGGGTGCCTACAACTGACTGAATTTCCTGTTGAGTAGGAGTGTTGGTCTCTGTCCTGGCTCAACTGCTCCCTGTCTTGAGTGTCCTCTGTTCTTACTGACGTGACAGCCTATAATCATATTCAATGTGTTATGCTTAAATTGGCTTTCCCCTTTTTAATATCTATCTTCACTTCCCCTTTCTCAGAGAATATCGTAAGCAATGTCTATAAGTGAGGGGTAAGTAATGCTAGCTGAAACCTGGTAAAACTTAGCCACACCCACTGAGTCATGCCACAGGGATTTCCCTATCAGACTAATGTCAAAGATGTTTTTGGGCTTTTTGGTAACAAAGGAAGTAACTGTCCTCCACCCAGCAAATTAGGGGGTTTTGGAGGGGGGCAAAGAAGAGAATAGGACTTAAAATAACCAGCAGTGATGGTTTGGGTTTTTTTCCTTTGCTCTGTTAAAATATTTTGAAACATCTTTCTCCCTAAAAGGTGTCTATTCTCCTCCTTTAGGAAGATGAGTTAGTCTTTCACTGCTCTCAATATGTTAATTTAACAAATATTGCATTTTTCTTTGTCAGGCTATTGACAGAAATAAATGGAAAAGGTTTTATTTGGTTTTGGTTTGGTTTTGTTTTTTTTTTAAGTATAAACTGATGAAGGCCTTTTTCTCTGAACCAAGCAGAAAAACAGAGGAGCAGCAGAACTGAAGAGAACTTACTCATGGCTTCCATCAGCACCATGGTATTTAATGCCTTGTGGTGATTGTAGCATATAAAAGTCTAATATCACTGATGGTTGGTGACTTATATGTGGACCTCTGCTTGGCTGGCTATCAAGGTGGCTGTACCTGAGCAAACAAATTCGGCCTGGGTACACTTGCAGCAGGTGTATTGCACATTAATCCTGTTCTTCTGTTTGGGACTAGTATTAAAAACTGTTAGAAGTGAAGGTTGCTGCTGTAGGAACTGCTATAAACATATGCAAAAACATTGACCTCCGTTATAGCTCTTGGCAAATCCTACTTGGTCGTTAATTGAGTTTTGCCTCTACATCAAAGTAGCTCATGAGAAGCTCTGCTCTGAAGTCCTTTCACTACTGCACATTTTCCTGTTCTCATGACTTTTTACATGCCTTCTAGATCTCTCTGTCTCAATCTTGGACTTTTGAGTACATTCTAGTTTACAGATGCTGCCTGCAGCAAAGTTGTGGGTGAAATTTTGATTAAGCTGGCTCTGAACCAAAATTCTGCATGAGCAGTGGGTTGTGATGCAAAAGAAATAACCTTACACAAGTTTAAGATTATGAGCATTACAGGCTCTGCTGTCAAACTTAGGATGCCTGTCCTTAATTTACATGAAATACTTTCAAAAAGCAGAAAAATACTTGGTTCCACTAAAAAAAAAATGTAGAGGAGAAAGCAGTAATGCCCAAGCAATAAATGAGAAGTGTACTTCTGTGTTTAGTCTTCTAAAATTCTAATCAAAGCCTATAAATAATGAAGGGTGATTTCAGCTTTGTCTTTTCTGTGGCTGCATCCTGGAGTGTGAGAAAGCGGAGCTTGTTTAGCCAGCTTGCTGACAAACAGCCTGAGCCGTTGCTAGAGGGCTGGAATGCCTTTAATTAGTTTGGGTGTTGTAAAGTCCATGAGGACAGATGTAATTTAGTGTCATCCTATGCTAAAAGGTTACTGATTTTCTGTGTGATCCTAAAAGATACAAGTCTGCTTTCCTATTGGAAAAGAACTTCTGTTAATAACTTGTACCAATTGTTTTAAGTGTACTGTTAAAAAACATCTGGGTGTAGAAATCTATAGCTCTAAGAAAGTATTTAATTCATCCAGCATATTGTAGCCATTGTTGGAAGTAGGTACGTACAGTACCTGATGATAAGCTCTCTTTTTTGATAATCTCCTTCAGTTCCAACAAGGATTTATGATAAAAAGATGCAAATCTTCCTAGTTACAAACTTGCAATCCTGTACCACCTGGCTAACATAGTTTTGTGGGCAGTTACTACTTTTATTCCCTACAGAAAGACAGCCAACTTGAAAATGCTTCTACACTGACAGCATGAGAGCAGCTGGTCTGATTTGTCATTATCAGTTGTAAGCCTGGGCAAATAAAGAAGCCTCTTAGTAAAGAAGACAAACTGGAACACAGAGAACACAAACGTGCTTTAGAGTAGGAACAAAATCCTTTGTGGAGCCAAACTGAAAAATTTCTGGCAAAAGTTAAATATACAGAGAAGAAAAACCAAACAGCCCACCTTCCTTTGGGTCAGTCCAAAATTTGTAATCAAGTGGTATTAATATAGTTTTTGAAGAGAGGAAGCTAGGATAGTCTGGTTTTGTTCCTTAAAATGACAAGTTACTTGTTTAGACCTAAATTCATTGGTCTTAGATTTTTTTTTTAAACTTCTTACATATGGTAAAATCTAATTTCAGTTCTTTAATCTGTTTCTTTTTCTCTGAATGTGGTTTTTGAATTCAGCTTTTTTGTGCAAATAATTGGGTTTTGCAAGCATACTGACTGGAGAAACACCAAATTCTAATCAAGGATGCTTGCTTTCCTCTTAAGGAAAAATACAGGTTTAAAACAACATCATTATTAATCTTCTGAAGCCTTTAGCACCAGACCTGTCTGAAATGCTACTCTACATTGTTACGGCTGTGTGGTATGTGTATGACTGCACAAGTTGCACAGCCTTTAAGTTACACAGAACTTGCTCTTATACGAGCTGATGTCAACTACAAAGTGATACACATATTTCTTTTGAAGAAGTTGTCTGAAAAAAGCGTAAGATTCTCTGCCCTCTTTTTGCCTGCTTATGTAGTTTCAACACAGTACCTCTAATTTAAACTTCTAAAATGAGGTGTTTCACAGATTAATGTTTCTTGGCTCGAGTGCCTTCTTCCAGAAGTGAAGATTTTTATCTGGTGGCTTCCATTCTGAGTTGTACCTGGCAGATTTGGTAAGTGCCCCCTCTGTCTTTTACCTACATTCAGAACCTTGTGTTCACTGCTGATCAATAATTAACTCCTTGTTTGCCTAGGAAAGTCCTTTCACCCTTCACTAAACAAAGTGTGCTTGCTGGACCATTGTGCATTGATTTGTGCATCTGAATGAGAGAGATCTACTTTAGGGTATTATAAGCAACCAATTCAGTAATTGTTTCACAGCTTTTTCTTCTCTGTGCTTGCTCCCTCTCCATCACTATAACACAATTGACAAAACTGTTGGCATCCATTAGGAAATGGCTGCCCGCTAGTAGGATAGCATTCGAACGAAGTTTATGGTGGGTCCTAATCTATAATTTGCAGAAAGCTGCAAGTTGTCACTTTACAGCTTTTTAAAAGGGTTACCTGTTCCTGGTTTCTTGGCCTCAGCCTAGGCTGTTCTGTGTGGAAAGCTGGCAGTCTCAGTTAGTTTTGAAGGTCAGCCTTTCAGCAGTACTGCCAGTTACTCTCTTGCTGTTTTCACATGCTGTGTGACAAGAAACAGGGCCGTGATTACTGGGCGTCAGAACAGACAGTAATCTTTCCAAGTTAGAAGATGCAGACTGGCTTTTAGTGTTTAAAAGTATTGCTTACATTGTCTTCCCATGCTTGCTTTTTATTTGGCATTCCAGTATCTCCCAGAGGTACTGCTTAGTTTGGGGAACAACATTCTTCGTTGTGCTGCAGAGACTGTTTTGCCAGTTTGGACTAGGCCTGTGCTTCTCCATGAATGACTTTTCTCCACGAATTACTTTTCTCCACAACATCTTCCCATGCAACTTTTGGTCAAATGTAAATTATGTATGAATTGTAAAGTATAAATTATATACATGTGGGTAAGCAATGAGAATAAAATACAGTTTGCTCCATGTGCAGTGTGGTGAAGTAAAAGAAGTTAAGATAGCAGCTATGTATATATATGTATAAACTATATGTAAAGTCAGTTTGTCTTGGAAGACTTCAGCCTGATGAATGTACAGATGTATTCTGTAATCACTTGTCATGTGGGTACGAGTAATATCTTGCTGGCTACTTATGCTATCTAAAAAAATTGCGTGTCTGTATTAGACTTTTATCACGTCAGATGGAGGATATAATTGCAGATATTGCAAATTCAGGTGAAAGGGAACAAGGTCTTTGGATTATTAATAATGATTTTCAGAACATTGTGAAACCAAAGCCTAGAGGAGACAATGTGATGCAATAGCTCAAAGAAAAGGAAAAAATCCAACCAAACTAAAACAATAGGGTGATCCAGATAATTTCAGGCAGCTCAATCTTCTATAAAACCTAAGAGGTGCAGGAAATGGAGAATATAACAGTAGCCAATATTGAACTTTTTGATAAAGAGAAGTAACTAATTGATGCCAGCTTTGATGATACCTAGCACTCAGTCCCAAAACAAGGGGTTTTAAGCAGTTATTCTGAGGCATTGTTTTTTTAGCTTGCAATATTTTGGCTTTTTCTTACAGGGAAGAAGTATTAGCAACCTACAATAGAAAATTCATATTCAGACACTGAACCCCAGCCAATAACTGAGCACCACACAGTGGGATGGGGAAGACAATGGAAACAAAACCCTTAGGGGTTGAGACAGGGACAGTTAAATAAGATAACAAAGGAAGAGAATAATAATATATAAAACAAGGGATGTGCAAGTGCAATGGCTCACCACCCACAGTGCAAAACAAAGGCAACCCTCAATACCCAGCCTGTTTCCGAGTAGCCATCCCATCTCCCAACAAGTTTTCCTAGTTATATACAGAGCACAACATGATATGGTATGGAATGTCCTTTGGCCAGCATGGGCCGGCTGTCTTGGCTGTGCTCTCCCAGCTTCCTGTGCTTCAGGGAGGGCATGAAAAGCTGAAAAATCCTTCACTTGGTGTCAACATTAAAACTACGTAGCAACAACTGAAAGCAGTGTGTCTCATCCTAAATCCAAACCACAGCACTGTACCAACTACTAGAAAGAAAATTAGCTTTTAGATGAAACTAGGCTAAACAATTCATTAAACATAATTACAGGGATTGTTGTTTAAAGAGTATTTTTGTTTCATCTCAGCCAGCCATATAAGAATATAAGAAGATCTTCAGATCCCTCTATGGAAAGGAGCTTTAGGAACAGTGTTGTAAAGCCCAGTGGGTGGAGATTGGATTAAAATATGAATCAGTTTCTGTGTGATAAAGATGCACAATATTTTCTGTATGCTTATGTATGAAGGTGGAAGGCCTGGAGATGAGACAAAGTGATTTAATCGTGAAGATGGCAGTTCATTACCAAATGCTTCTCATCAGATCTAGACTGAAGGAAGGAATTGTCCATCTGCCCAGAGATTTCTTCCATAAAATCTGAATTTTAGGCATTTTCACACTAACTATCAATTTCTTAAGCACCATTGAAACACATCCTGAGCCAGAGATGAGATTAGGATCAGAGTAGAAATGAGACAAACTTTTCTTAAAAACTGAAGTAGTTTACCAAGGGCTATGGTGAGTTACGTAATCAAAGCAATTATTAGTAAGTAGTTACATAATATTGGACTGTATTTACCTTCGATTTTTCTCTTCAATATCAGTGCATGCATTCTGGTCTGACTTAGTTGTTGCTGGGTTGTGGGTTTTGTATCCTTTTCATACATACTGTCTGTGTCAAAGTGGGTTGTGGAAACAAGTGATTAACTCCATGCAGATGAAATAAGAGGTAATTGAAGTTCAATTTGCTGCCTTGAAACTGTTCTGTGATGTCTGTAGTCTCATGCTGTCCCAGTGATCATGATTGTTTTCAGGTTTACACACCAAACTATTCTGAAGCTTGGTAGGGGGCATTCGAGTATCGGGTTTTGTTGATTTACTTTTTTTTCCAACTATCTTCCCTACCTTTTCTCAGGCTATGTGGTGCTGTATGGTTTGGTAGAGCTGCCAGTTAGAATGTTCTTCTGGTGAACAGCATGTCAAACCTAGAATTGATCAGGTTTTCTTTGCAAGTAGTCTGTTGTCCATATTTTTGTCTTGATCTGGAAAGAATTATCTTCATTTTTGGTTTTAATATTTTTTTGTAAAAATTAGAAAAGCATTATTGAAGAAGTTCTGACCTTCTGTTCATGGAAACAAAATAAATAAGTATGATTTTTTTCTTTTACTGGTAATCCCAGTGTCTGGGAAACACACTCAACAATTTTCTTGTTTTGATAAACTTCTCACCACTGGCAGAAGCAGGGAAACACTTTTGGTGACATGGTTGTCATTGATAATTAGCTTATTGAAAGATATTTTCCTAATTATTTCTCTATAGATAAATGTCAACAGATCCTGATCAAGAGTAGATCAGAAGGATTCTGACTATGGACAGGTGTTTGAGCTGACCTGTTAGGTGCTGCTGAGGAGCCTGTGCATTATCTGTTCCCTGAGATACTCGAGAGTGTCGTGGGAACTGAGCTGAAGCAGCCAGCGTGTTTGGAAGTGTTTGCTGGCTGTCATGAGCGTGCAGTATATGGTGATCTGAATTAGACTTGGACACTGAATCCACTTCTAATCCCCACCTCTAACGCCTCAGTGTTTTGCTTTCTAACTGGTAATGATTTCTTAGATGTAGTGTCTAACTGGGAAATTTCCATCAGTGCCAGCTCTGTATTGGTTTTCTGGGAAAATAAAAATATATGCCCCCTTTCTTCCTAACTGTGCAGGTTAAACATCCTGTAATTGTGAGTAATAGAAGTAATTGTTTTATGTTTCTCGATATCCTGCTGCTTTGGTAGACAATGTCCCAACCCTGTCTGTAGTGGGGCTGAAGCTGCTTCTCCTTGGTGCTTGTCTCTCACCGAAGATGGTGTGGAGGAGGGGAAGGAAGGTAGTTTAAACAGTTTTTTATCTCTATTGGATCCCTGTCAGTAAGGGGAGGAGGGAGGTGAAGAGCAATGACCTGAGCGTAGCAAGTGCTTTACCCTCTTGCATCACGATTATTTCATTTCTGAGGGGAAGTTAGAAGCAGCAGCAGCAATAAAAGCAGCAGTTTCTGCCTTGTCTTCCAGAGCAGCATCAGCAAGCGTCTGTGCCATGACACTCCACTGCATCCATCCTTTTCTCTTGCTTCTGCTCGGTTCATGGTATCCAGACTCAGAGAAGAGTGTGGTGGGAGCTGTGAAGGTCAGAGAGCACTACATAGCTGCTCAGATCACTAGCTGGACCTACAAAACAACGTCTGAGGAAAAGTCCAGGTAACAAAGTACAGGATAAGAAGGATGAAGCTTGTCCTGTCTTGTGAAAGTGTTTTATGTATTTCATCTCCTGTGGAGTTTTAGAGCCCAGGAGGACTTCAGGGCCTTATTGACTTCAGATGAACTTGTGTGCTGCTAAACAGCATAATCTGAACTGGAGACAGTGAAGTATTAAAATATCTTTTTTTTATTTTCTTCATTAGTGGGTAAAATTACATTTTCCCAGCACTTCACTTTAAATAGGTTCTGGGGCTTGCTTCCATCTTCTGTGTGGGTTGATGCTTGTTTGTTTCTTTGTTTTAATGTAATTATTTTATGCCTATGGATTCTGAGCAATTTTGAGAGATGATTTGTTAAGATTTCAAAAACTTCCAGGCTTTGGAATTTGCTGGAGGAAAAAATATGTTCCATTTTGTATACTATCACTTTCACTTAAATCAGAGCCTGATGAACTTTGGAACTAGCTGTGTTGGTTTTGACTTGTTCGGTAGTTTTTGTGAAATGTCCGTGCTGAGTTCTGCCAAGTAAAGGTGACAGGATCAGGCACTGATGTCCTTTATCAAGTGAAAATGCTAATGGTATTTTTCAGATAGCTTTGTGGAACGGGCAGCAAGCACACATACACCAATCAAGCATATAAAATATTTGTATTGCCACTATTATCCTGATGGTTATAAATGCTGCATGCACTCTGCTACAGGTGACAAAACTTGGATGTAATTTAGAGTTCTTTTGCTGTGTTCCCTGTAGACATACACAGCTTTTATTTAGTCATGAAATGTCTTGAAATGGTAGAAGCTACTCCTGTGTTTGAAGGTATATTTGAATGCTACTGCTTTTTTTTTTTTATTGGTGGATCACTTTTTTAAAATTTTGAATGTGAAATTGTTTTACATATACTGCTCTTCTGGATGTTACGGACGCTTCCAGTTCAGATTTAGATTTTCTAAGCAGTTTTGGTTTTCAAAGACTAATTAAAACAAAGTTTCTACTATTTCTAAAACTTCCCGTGGAAGTTTAAACAGCTGGTGTAAGCATAGTGTCAAACTGGTAAGACAGATGAGATTCTAATTTGGAATATGAGGCTACATTCCATTTAAATATTGACCTGGGCATGTGAATGTAGTAGTTAGAGCTTCATTTTCATCTGCACTGAATGCATCCCTGTAAACATAAACTGCTGTTTCATTAAATGTCACAGTGTTGATTCACAGCTTTCATGCAGAAGGGAGACACAGGTTGTCTCAAACATCAATTGAAATAGTTTTTCATAAACACTGAGACGTCTCATATTTAGAGCGAGTCACATCCCAAATGGGTCTGATGAATTTTGCAGAGCTTATAGAAGTTTAACTCAAAAAAAGCCCAACCAAACCAACCACAAAGATGCTCACTAAGGGAGAGCTTGTGACTTGGATCCCAAAGGCATTTGAGTACGTGACTTGCTCTGGTTTTACTAGAAGCTGAATGTCTAAATACAGTGTAAGATTCTGATACTCTTCTGCTTTTGGCTCAAAATAAATGGAGACTGAACTATTCCCTTAATTTTCTAACCTACAGGCTAGAAAAGGACACATTGTCATAGAGATTTATCTGTTACCATGTACAAGTGATATTTATAAGATGCATCAGAGCAAGGTGAAAATGTGTTAGCTGTGCGTGCAGCGTTGCCATAGCCATTCCCGAAGGTTATGCAGCTAGACTTGCTTGTGTAGCCTGGGATTTCTGAAGTCTTAGTAAGTGATGTGTTTTGTTCCTTCTAGCTATAGAATTGGTGTCAATAAATTAGCTCTTCCACCCCATCACCTTATGACCATATTCTAGTGCACGTTGGCACGGCAGGGCAGTACCTGTCCATGAAATTTATGGATCAGGTCTTTCTCCTTAAACAGCGAAACAAAACTTTATCAGTGCCTTTAAAGGAGAGGTTTAGGTTGGATATTGGGGAGAGGTTCTTTACTGAGAGGGGTGTTGGGAACTGGAATGGGCTCCCCAGGGAAGTGGTCACAGCACTGAGCTTGGCTGAGTTCAAGAAGCATCTGGTCGATGTGCTCAGTCCCATGCTCTGACTGGGCTGGCCCTGTGTGGAGCCAGAGGTTGAATTCGATGATCCTTGAGGGTCCCTTCCAATTCAGGAGATTCTGTGATTCTAAAGCAAGGGGAATGAATTGAAACAAACTGCTTCTGCTGAGTCTTCTGTTGCAAGACAGTGTCGCAGAGGGATTTACCAAAGATCACTACAAAAACAGATCTCCCCCGTATGGACCCTGGATGTCACTGAAGCAAGGTCACTGGGCTGTCTGCCCAGCCCCTCTGTGCTTGAGCAGCCTGTCTGCTCCCCCCCCAGCAAATGTGCCTGGCAGGGCATTATGAAAAAGTCAGGTGGGGTTACTGTTGGATTCAGCCATCACGTGTGCTATGCAAAATCAATCAATAAATGTGAAAGTGTATCCAGCCTACTATCCTTCCATCCCTCTTCTCATCACTATTTCCAGTCCAGAAGTCTTGTGTGCTGGTTTTCTGCTTGCCTAAATGTGCTGTGGGATCCTTAGTTGCTGCCAGGGAACAGTTTAGTGCTTGCCCCCAAGGGCACTGCTGCTACAGGGGCTTTGCTGTTAATGCTGACACATAATCTTTGCGGTGATTCTTGAAATTCAAGCATGGGGCTGAGTAAAGAGAAGTTCAGGTTTCTCTTGCTGTATTTTGTCAAATGCTTTTGAGGTTAAGTGTGGTCATGACATCTTCCTCTGTGTCTTGAACAGACAAAACAAAAACATCTTCATTGCAGAATCGAAAGGACCTATAGAATTCACCAGCAAAATCAGGGAATGTGTGCTAAATGCTCCAATTGAATATCTAGTATGAAACGGCCTAGCTCAGGAGTATCATAGACACAATGAGAGGGAGAGGGGAAGACAGACCCTACAAAGACTTGGACTGTGTGCCTGGCCTTCAGCAAAATGTGCAAGTGATTAAATGTAATTCTGAGATTCATTTTCTGAGATACCCATTGAGCAGCGATGACATCTCTGGGAATCTTTGTCCTTTTAATTTTCTTTGTAACTCTTTTGGTTTCAGATTGGAACATTCAGATCCTGTGTTTAAGAAAATTTCTTACAGAGAATATGAAGTGGATTTTAAAAAAGAAAAACCAGCAAATACATTTGCAGGTAAATGGGAAGGAAATGTTCACATGTTGTTTGTTGCTTGTTATAAAGCCAGTAGCAAGCTAAGCAAGCCTGTGAGCTTGTATTTTTGTGTCCATTGTTTTGCACATAAACCAAACAGAGAGGAGGTTTTCAAAGGCCATGGAGAGGTTGGATTTCCAGAGCTGGGGCTCAGTGCTATCTGGAAATCAATTGCATGGTACAAAGTTGCTCCCTTTGTTTTCAGCATCTGTTGAGACTTTCCATCCCCAGTTAGACTTGTACAGTACAGTCACAGCGGTGACACTATAAATTCACTGGGATGGAGCTCAAGGCCTGAAGCTAAATAAGGTTCTGCTAGATCAGTGGAAAGCAAATTGAAAACTCTGAGGCTGGGTGTGAGAGATGTCTGTGTGTGTTACTGCTTGAAGACACTTTAAATGGATGGAGGCAAGTTCTCGTACTCACGCCATACATCAGTACAGTGTTCTGGTACTTCTACAGAGTATTTATATAATCTCTCTGCATTTTCTGTGATAAAATAGGATAAGATAAAATAACTTCAGATGTTAGATGTTCAGATTTGTATTTCAAAGTAAATCTGTGTGAGGTTGTTGATACAAAATTGTTACAAGTTGCCCTGAAAAATCTGAACTATGATCTGATCCCTTCCAGCTTACTTTGTTCTCCTGTGCTGTGCAAAACTGCTTCCTTTTTTTTTTTCAGAGAAATAATTTTTAAAAATAGTTTACAGGGAAATGGACAAACAAGCCAAAGTTTGTCTTAACAGCTTTCTTCCATTGCTTATTTTTATAACATGGGAATTAGGGATACAAGCACCTCTTGAAAGTTTTTGTAGGCTGTGTCAAGTAATTTGTGCTATGGAAATTATTATGACTTTAGATAACATCTTGAGATTGAAAGATCTTTTTATTCTGTGACTTCTGGCATCAAGACACTCAAAGAACAGTAGACATTTTATAGTTTAAATTATGTGTGGAGGATTCCTAGAAATTCCCGATGAACCTCAATATGAACCTTTTGACATCTAGAAGTAACTTTTTCTTTCCATATCTACCATTTTCCTGTGATTTTTTTTATTTTAAGTGACAGTCACCAGATACACAATTTATAGCATTCCTAACTGAGACGTAGGTTTTAAATTCCCACATGCTTTTTTAAGGGTAAAATCTTCATTGCATGACATTCTCTGTCTTGATTGATTTTGCAACTTGTACTTTGAGAGCTCACATTCTCTACTGGTGGGAAGAGAACTCTTTGTTTCACTAAACATGCTGTTTGCTCACATTTTTCTCTCTCTTTATCTTGAATATCTACAGGACTTCTGGGACCAACTCTGCGTGCTGAAGTGGGAGACACTTTAGTAGTTCACCTGAAAAATCTGGCTGACAAGCCAGTCAGTATTCATCCTCAAGGCATAGTTTACAGCAAAAATGCAGAAGGTAAATAGTCTAAAACCTCCATATTTTGATCATTTACTTGTAGACTACTGAATTAAATACTGAGAGGTGCCCTGATGCATGTTTGAGGATATGTGTAACAAAAATATCTCTTGATCCTAGATTAAAATTCAAATCCATTGTTAGCTCCTTTCATGTCCATCAGTGTAACACTAGGAATATGAGTGTCACTTGTCATATGTTGTGTCCTGACCAGCTGCCTGAGTGCCAGTACTGTTTCATAGAATCAGAGTATTCAAGGTTGGAAGGCACCTCTGGAGGTCATCTGGTCCAGCCCCCATGTAATTGCGAGATACTCTACTTGAGGACATGTAAACTCTTAAATATAGGTCTTAAAAAAACCTTTCCCAAATCCTTGCAATGGGATGCCTCAAGGCATTACTGGTAAAGGCATTGGGAAAATGCTGATCACGTTGTTCTGATACTCAGCATTTAATGCTCAGCTTTGTGGCATTTTGCTCCTGGAACCCTCATGAGACTAGCAAAAAGAGATCATAAACAGTTTCCAAATAGACAGTTAAATGTCTGCACTGTCACAGAGGGAGTTTGATTGCCCATGCTTCTTGGATTGTTACACCCTGCCCTGGGTGCTGAGACAGAGCTCTGACCTGCAGTCAGAGGTTTGCAATTTGGAGTTGGAGAGAGAACATGTGAAATGACAGGCAGTTCAGTTTGACTGTCTTATTGGTGTGCCTTTTGCACCTAGACTCTGGATTTTCTGGCTCCCCTTTGTCATATTGCTGGTCTGTTGGATGTGGTAGGCACAGATAGGAGCCATTAATGCCATCAGGGTGTGCAGTGCATGGAAGGTCTAAGGCACCTGGGCAGTGCTAGCCCACACGATGGCTTTGAGAGACAGTTGGGAAATTGACAAATTGGACAGTATTCCTTCACAGAGTACCAGTGAGTGTGCTGGTTTTTGGCTGGGGTACACTGAGTTTTCACAAGTAACTGGGAGGGGACACAGACAGGACAGCTGACCCAAACTGGGCAAAGGGATATTCCGTGCCACATGATGTCATGTTCAGTATTTAAACTGGAAGCTGGCTAGGGAGGAGGGATTACTGCTCAGAGACAGGCTGGGCATCAGGCTCTGGGGTGGGGAAACTGCATTGTGTATCCCCTGCTTTGTATATTCTGAGTATGGTTGTTGCTATTTTCCTTTGCTGTCCTGTTAAACTCCCCTATCCCAACCCACGAGTTTTACCTTTGTCATCCAATTCTCCTTGGAGTGTGCCAACAGCCGGGTGGTGCTCAGATGCTGGCTGGGGCTAAACCACAGCAGTGAGCAGAGGTTGAAGCTTTGTGCCATCCTAACCCTGGTCTGGCTGATGGAGAGCCCCACCTTTTGGCAGTGGTGATGGTGCTAGGAAATCTTTATTTTAACAGAAATGGAATGGTGGAATAGCTACTCTCCCCTATGTCACCCTGCACAATGTGAGTGGAATCGTGAGTTATCTTGTTGAAGCTGCAGTATCGTATAGAAAAGAAACAAACTGAGCTATTGGAATTGATTGGAAGAGGATATTCCAGATGCTTCAATTGCTCTTTCTACCCTGCTGACTCTTTCCTTGGCAGGCTCCCTGTATGATGACAGAACATCATCTGCAGAAAAACGGGATGATGCTGTACTTCCAGGCCAGATCTACACATATGTGTGGGATATAACAGAAGAAGTTGGTCCCAGAGAATCTGACCTTCCTTGTCTTACTTATGTGTATTACTCTCATGAGAACATGGCAATGGATTTTAATTCTGGTCTGATTGGAGCCCTGCTTATCTGTAAGAAAGGTAATGAAATGCTTTAAGACTACCCTAAGGTAACAGTTTCATTTCCTAATAAAGTTAAGGTTGTGTGGTAATGAGGAAAGACATTATTTTCCTTTTCTTATCTTTATATGAGGTGTAAATTATTTTTGATATCTTTGTTTTAGGTGTTGAATTTTTTAAATGTCAGCTGTCATGCAGATTCGTCTTACAATTTTTATAGAGAGCACTATTAATAGATAGATTTGCCTGTACAAGTTGCATTTTCAGTTCCTTAACTGCTAAATATGTGACCTCAAATTTGCTGTCTTAGAATAAATATTTTTTGAAGCATCACTCAAAATGGTTCGGCCATTCCAGAGATTAAGGCAAGAAATAATTGCTTTACCCATGTCTTTAAAGACTGTTTGATCAAGAGGCTGTAGGACTCTCTCTTCTGTATCAGGGTTTGAAATCACAGAGCAGTATGTCTTTTGCTAGTCATTTGAAAATATGGCCAAATTTGAACAGATTAGAAGTGTTTGAAAATTGCCTTGCATCTAATCAGGGCCTTGAGATTTTAGTGGTTTGAGTCATTGATTTCCATCTCTACTAATATGAACTGGTGTCTTTTAGGACTTCTAGGCAGCTGCTAGGTACACTGATTTGAGGCAAGTTTGAAACAACATAATGCTGTGTAAGCTACTTAAACTCCTTGCTGGTCCCTTAAGTCCTAATTTTTTCCAAGTCATAAGCACCCTTCTTTTAGTGGAAGCTCTGTGAGTTCTTTAGCTTGATCCACTTTCCCTGCAGCTTCAGTGGAACATTTTTTATAGACTGCTGACTGCATGGATTTGGACTTTGAAGCCTTCCTGAAAGTAAACATAAGACTGGTTCAGTATGGATTGTATGTGGGCACTCTCCTCACTGATAGGTATCCATTCACCTGCAGAACACACCTACTCATATCACCCCAAAGGAGTGGCATTGCTATTAATGATGTCCCTCCCGATGTTTTTTGACAGTTAGTGCTTTTAGTATTATCTTTGGCTTGTTATTTTCATAATTTTATTATTTTCATAATTTTATTGGATTTTTATTGGACACTTTGGGTGTATGTGTGCATTTTCTTACATACTGGTGGAGTTAATCTTGGCTTTGGCAAGAGTTAGTGCTTTGGTAGAGTTAATTGGATGGCATTACTTGCTTTCCTTCCTTCTCAGGCATCTCAAATCCATGCATACATTGTGGGCTTGAATTGGATATGAGTTTGAGGTGGCTTGGCTTGACCACTACCTGCAAGACAATGTGAGCATGTTTCTAGATAGAGCAAAGTCTAGCTACACAGATTTCTGAACAGGGCTTCTTTGACTGGGCACTGCGAGTGGCGGGTGTACAGCCTAGTTCTGTATTTGGTCTGGCTGATGTGGAGTTATATTTGTTCTCACAACAGCTCATATGGTGGATTCGTGGTTAAATAGTGCTGACAATCCACCCGTGTTTTATCCATTGCTGAACAGTGCTTGCACAGTGTGAAGACTTTCTCTTTTTTACCCTCAGATCTCACTAGCTAGCAGGCTGGGGGTGGGCAAGGGGCTGGGAGGGAACACAGCTAGACAACACAGCAGATGAATCAAATTGGCCAAAGGGATATTTCTTATTGTGTAACATCATGCTCAGCAATAAAATCTGGAGGTAGTAGAAGGAAAAACGTTGCAGGGGGAAATGATGGGTGTTGGCTTCCAAGATGGCTGTTGCTTAGAGACTGGCTAGACATCAGCTTGCTTTGTCGGACATGGTGAGCGATTTCCTTCATGTTGATTGGGCTGGAGTGTTTTCTACCCCCCTCTTTCTTCCATCTGTGGAATCACCTGTATCAACCCACAAGTTTTCTCACTTCTGTTCTTCCTGTTCTCTCTCCTTTCCTGCTGGGGATGGGGAGGCACTGAAGTGGCTGTGTGGGTTCTTGGTTGCTGGCTAGGTTCAACCCACCATAGTCTTGACACATTAAGACCTGAGAAGGTTACTAAAACTTTTGTGTTTAAGCACTGACTGCATGTTCTTTGCATGACAAGGAGACACATTCCTCTGTTCATCTGAGATTTCCTTTGTGCAGGAAAACAGGACTTTGTAGCCTTTCAGAAATAAAAAGGATTACCTTAAAGATACCTGCTTCCACCTCCGCTGTTCCTTCCTAAGTAGAATGATCAGCAAACTCCCAGATTAGTTCTTGCAGTCCAGAGGGTCATCTATTTTAGTCCTGGATTACATATCAAAAGTAGAAAATGGAAGTTTTTGATGTGAGCAATCTGTACAGAAAAAATCATAAAAATAAACCACACCAGTTCTGCGTGGCATGTCCAGAGTAAATTCTACTTGTTGCTAGAAATCACACCTGTATTGCAAACTCAACTAATTGGTTTTTTTATAACCAATCCAATTCCTGGTATTTGTCAAAGTTGTTTTTTTTTTTTGTAAAGGTTGTTTGGTGAGTGGTGGTTGTATGGTTTCTGAAGGAACTGATGACTTCAGTGTAGTGCTTGAAAAGGCAGTGTTCACTTCACCGATGACTCTGCCATCGGTCTTCTTGCCTCATGATCCCCAAAGAGAGATTAGCATCTGATTGTGCACAGAAGGCTGCCTGGCACTCCCATTTGCTAAGGCAATCCCTACAACATCTTGCTAGAATCCTCTGAGGCAATTCATTGCATGTTTTTTAATCCCCTCTGGGATATTACTGATTTTGCGGTTCCCTAGCCTGAAAGTACTTTCAGAAATAAAATAACTTTATGAACATTCCTAAGGTCTTGGTCAGGATCAACCAGTACATGCTAACAGGTGAGACAAGCTCACCAAATACACATTAATGCCACTACATTGATGTGAGAAGTGTTTTACTTCTGCTTCAAATTAAGACCTGTTGTTTCTTATTCACAGGAAGCCTGAATGAGGATGGGTCACAGAAGCTTTTCGACAAGGAGTATGTACTGATGTTTGGTGTGTTTGATGAAAACAAGAGTTGGCAGAGATCATCAACACTCAAATACACAATTAATGGCTATGCTAATGGAACATTACCAGGTACTGCTCAGGCTTATCTAAGATGAAATTAACATTGATGAGGACTGAATATTACTTTTGCTTGCTTTTTTATGCAAGAGAGCATGAATGTGGAGGAATGGAATACAGCCTTTTTTAGAACATGTCTGTGAGCATCTGAATTCTAGAAGAGAAATTGTGCTGCTGGAAGGAGTTTGTGCCATATTGCTGATAATTGCACTACTTCTAAGAGGAATTCTGCTCTAAGCACAGCATTGCTAACTTGAAAAAAATAAGAACTACTTCATTTTTTTTCTCAGCTAATGGGGAGAGAATGATGTGGTTAATTGAACTGCTGCCCTTAGAGCAGCAGATTCCTGGAAGTGGAGAGCCATTTACCATGAAATGTGGCAATTTTTATTTTTTTTCCAAACAAGGGAGAGATCAACTTTCCAGAAGAGGCTACTGGTTTTCTTTCTCCTTCCCCACTGGTTTTCTTCCTCCTCTCTCAGCTCACTATAAGTCAGGTTGTCACTTGCAAGTAGANTTCCCCACTGGTTTTCTTCCTCCTTTCTCAGCTAACTATAAGTCACTTGCAAGTAGGATTTAAACACCTGTCTTCCACTGACAGACGGGACTTGGACATCTGTTCCATTTACAAGCTTCTGAAAGTTCTTGTTGCAAATACTGATCACAGGAGTCAGAGATTTATATTTTATGTTTTGAGTGAAGATTCTGTTCAGAATTAGCGTGCCTGGAGAGCTTTAATGAATTGCTTGTGGTCTGAACTCCACTCTCATTTCTCTTTCAGATTTAGAGGCTTGTGCATATGACAACATTAGCTGGCATTTGATAGGGATGAGTTCCAAGCCAGAAATTTTCTCCATTCATATCAATGGCCAGTCCATGGAGCAAAGACATCGCCGAGTTTCTACTGTTAACCTTGTGGGAGGAGCATCAACCACAGTAAACATGACAGTGAGTGAGGAAGGAAGGTGGCTGATATCTTCTCTTGTCCAAAAGCACCTGCAAGGCAAGGAAATGTCTATGTATTAGGCAACTGTTGAGTTGTCCTCTTCTTCTATGTCTCAAAGGGCTTCTGCTGTGGCAGTGGTGACTTACTGTGTTTCAGAGGCTTGTCATTTCACTAAGAAACCACTGGAGAACAGATGTTCTGCTGAAATGAGAAGTTCACAGTGAACTAATAGGCGTTCTTATCTGAAGCTTTACTGCTTTGTGCAGATCACAGTGAATCAGTACTCCAGTGTCTATGGCTCTGTAAGCTGTTCAGATAAGTAATGAGTAAGGAACCACCTGTTTCCTGAGAAACTGAGCACTTTCAGCTAAGGGTCATTCAATCTGGTGAAAATAATTGCTGTTCATCACTTGAGAGTAGGTATCTCTTCTCTGTGATCAGAATTCTGTTTAAAGAATGAGAGAAGTGTCTCTCACAGGAGCTGGAAGCCATGTTTTGGGAGGGAGCAAAAAAAAAAAAAGCTGGTATTTTCAATTGAGAAACTGAATACTTCTGTATTCCATTTGATTAATATGGGCTCCTTGGAAGGCTCCCAGCCTATATACAATCTGTGTGGATGCAGCCTATTCAAGCCTAAAAAGATGGCAATCAGATGAACATGTGCTTGCTGGCAGCCTTAGCTAAAGAACTAAGAAATGCAGTTGAGGTTGTAAAATGGAAAGTGGTGAAATGGGTAATGATTATGGCACTGTTTTTTCTCAATTAGCTGGAATGCATGGTTACCTCATGGTAAAAGACTGTGGGGACAAACAGGTGAAGCAGAGTCGTCTCTCCTATAAAGAACGTCTCATGATCAAAAGCTGGGAATATTTCATTGCTGCAGAAGAAGTCACTTGGGATTATGCTCCAAGTATTCCTGACAGCCTTGATAGGTAAAATAATACTTTATGAAGGTAATATGGAAGCAGAATAATTCAGGTTGGAGAGGACCTCTGGAGATCCAATGGCAAAGTTGGATCCAGTTTCACAGGGTCTCATTCAGTTGTTTTCATTGTTTCCAAGGATGGGGACCCCACTTTTCTTTGAGTGCTTTTGCAACCTCACAGGCAAAAAAGTTTTTCCTTATATCTATCTAATCAGGCTTTCCTACATTGCACCTTGTGAGACCATCATGTCTCGTCTCTTTTCTATGCAAAAGTGTCTGGTTTTGCTTTCTGTAGAATCTCCCATTTGACAGTTGAAGATAAAAATAGGATGCTCCTTTAGCCATGTCCTCATGCATTTGAATAACCCAAGATTTTGCTTCTGTGTCATGTGCTCTGCCTCCCTAATCACCATGGTTGGTGGCCCTCCACTGGACTCTCCCTTTCCCCAGTGTGGCAATGACTGTTTTCCGAGGATCCCAAAAGTAGATGCCTTCTTTTGCCTCTAGTGAGGACTCAAAAATACAGAAATTATTTAGGAGATGCATTATAAATCTATTTTCTAAATTACTTTTCGTAATAATTCTGCTGCAATAAGCAATCCTTAAGAGGAAGTGAGAGGGATGAAAGGAGTATTTTTAGAGAATAAAAGTTCAGTACAATAAATTGTTTAAGGAGTGGGAGAGAGATCCCTATAAACGACCTTTCCTTGGCACCAATGTAGTAAATGTCATAATAAGTAATCATATTGGGTTATTTTGTTCAAGTTAAGATAAATAGAAGGAATTTTATAATATACATGAGGTCATAGTACATAGTGCTGCCAGTGCACTGTAAGGTTGAATCTGCAGCATGGAAGATCCCCGCTGCCAGAGTACTGGTGCGTTTATAACCTCATGTTCATAAGAACCTTTAAAGATATAAGCAGAAAAAGAGAAATTC
Source organism: Heliornis fulica (assembly GCA_013399135.1). Lineage (NCBI taxonomy): Eukaryota > Metazoa > Chordata > Aves > Gruiformes > Heliornithidae > Heliornis > Heliornis fulica. Next base: position 371,123 of record VXBZ01000283.1, on the reverse strand, counting down.
CTTACCCTGTGTGGGGTTAGAGTTTCATATACATCTTTATAGAGTGTTCACGTAACTCTTGAAATATTCCTCCTCCTTTGGTATAATTTGCTTCCCTTTTTACTTGCTTTTGGACTGCACAGAGCACACTTTTATACCTTTTCTTACTGGTTATGTGGCATTATTTAACTGTCTCAGTGCTCTGATTTTTTTTTTTTCTCCCTTGTTCAAAATTACTGACTACAGATAAACTGTAATCATTTGTTTGAAGTGCAAGCAACCAGGACAAATATGTTCAACCAGGACAAATGTGTTACTTCCTGGTATTTGTCCTAGTTTTCCTTTCAGTATTCATGATTCTAATGTCCTTAAACCTGGGCATAACACTACTTACTGTCTGGTGCTTGACTGGGATTAAGATTCTCTGTTCTTGTCTCTCCTAGAGACTTTGCTACTGAAAGCAATTTTTTTTTCTCTGCTAAACTATGCCTTTGTAAGAGTTTCTGCTCTTACCTTGAAAATGTAACTGATGCTTCAGTTTATTTCTTTCTTGCATGTATACCTTATTAATTAAATGTTATTTTACTAGTGCTGATACTAATTGGATCATATGTGATACTAAACCCCAAATAATGTTCCAAGGTTGTTCTTACTAATTTAGGTTAGAATTTGGGGTGAAGAGCATTAGGTTAGTTTAAGGTTTGGGTTATTATATTTTCAAGCAGTGAGGTGTCTACCAGTTGCTTGAGTGCTAATTCTGTATTCTAATAGACATCCCCATTCAAGTTTTGTTGATTGTTTGTCTTTTCCTTTATTTTTAAGACACTATAAAACACAGCACTTGGACAACTTCTCAAACCTCATAGGTAAAAAGTATAAAAAGGCTATTTTTAGGCAATATACCGATGCCAGCTTCACTAAACGTCTGGAAAATCCTCGTCCCAAGGAAACTGGAATCTTGGGTCCTATTATCAGAGCTCAACTAAATGACAAAGTTAAAGTAAGTAACATAAATTCAGAGATTATTTACACTATAACATAATTTTCTGTTGGGATGTAGTGGACTTCTGAGGAGATTTAGATGTGATGCCGAGCTTTGAGCCCCTCGTTCCTTATGTTATTTCTGACTGCTTTAGACAACACTACTCATTTTAACATAGATAAATATTCTTTCAGGGAGTTATGAAATAATACTACATACATAATTTGCTGGATCCTGTTTTTTCCATTTGCCTATCAAATATAGGTTGTATTCAAAAATAAGGCCAGTCGACCCTACAGCATTTACTTCCATGGCGTGACACTTTCAAAGAGTGCAGAAGGAGCTGATTATCCTCTGGATCCCAGAGGTAAGAAATTTGGGAATTACATTTTGTGCACCACTAGGTGCTGTGGAGGGTTTTGTTGCTTTGAAAGGAGATGGTGTGGCTATGAATGTATGTGACCAGGAGACCTCAGTTCTGTGCTCTGACGCTGACCTGTTGTGTTGCCTTATAGAGACACACCAAGTTGTTATTTGAAAAGCGTAGACAAATGCCCTTTTTTGGTGCCTTAGTTTTCTGTTCCTGTTTGTGATTTGAGACAAACATTTGTGCTGAACTTCAGTTTTCTCAGAAGTAGCTTGGAATGTTATCACTGCACCAACTGCATTAAAATTGCAGCCTGGTGTTACATAAAGACCCGGCTCCAAGTTTATATCACTGCTGTTCTTCATTTTTCCTTAGGCAATGGCACCCAGAGCAGAGGAGTAGAACCAGGGAAGACCTACACTTATGAATGGAAAATTGCTAAAACGGACCAACCCACTGCACAGGATGCACAGTGCATCACAAGGCTGTACCACAGTGCTGTAGATATCGAGAGAGATATAGCCTCTGGACTGATTGGCCCACTTCTGATTTGTAAAAGTGAAGCATTGACACAGAAGGGTGTGCAGGTAATGTATTGGGCAACCCCTTAGAGACGGGTTTTGCTCAAATAATATTGTTTGATCTACATTGAGTTTGGTTTTGATCCCCTTGGAGAACTGTTCAGCATTTAAACCAATGGGCTCATGGAGAAATGAAGAAACAGTCCTCAGTGGGAGCGTAATTACATTCTACTTTTCTTAGCAAGGACAGTGTCACAACAAAAAGTCAGTCTGACTTGAAAGTCAGTTTCTAGACTTGGTAATAAACTTTCCTGCTACTGTTACACCTTTACACTGCAAAGACTGAGCTGGTCTCTTTCTGTAACAGAAATTACAATATTAGGCATCGCTGGTCCAGAGCAATACAAAGAGCATGAGAGAGTTCTTTGAGAATCTCTGCCATCCATTGAAATCTTGCTTGGCAAAGACTGGAGCACTACTTGGGAGAAAAAATGTCAAAAACTTATGGCCAAGTCAAACCAGGAGGCTGGTCCTTTTTAGGGAGCCCGGTCATATGCCGTCATCAGCACTAATGGCTTTCTCAGTGCTCTGCCACAGGTTGGCTGCAGTAGCAGGTTTGTTACCTTGAAGTCTTGACCTCCTACTCCTTTTCACTTAGCCCTTGGATCATGCTTACCACAAGTCAGATGAACCTTAGGTTGCTTACATAGTTAAGATACTAGGATTGGGTCCTTAACATGTGTTTCTGCTCATAAAATATTACTGCTGTGTTTTTTGTCTTTCAGAAAAAAGCAGATGGAGAGCAGCAGGCAATGTTTGCTGTTTTTGATGAAAATAAGAGCTGGTACATAGAGGATAACATCAAGGACTACTGCAGCAACCCTAGCAGTGTCAAAAGGGATGACCCCAAGTTCTATAACTCGAACGTAATGCACAGTGAGTGGGATATCAAACTGAGTATTATGAAAGCTCATGTGAACCTGAACATTCAGTGATTGCATATTCTGGGATGTAGTGAAATCTGGGAATTCTCTAGAGACTCGTCGAACTTCTCACCGTGCCAGGTAGCACTGTATGGAAATATGCAGTATTTTAGGGACCGGGCTGGCTCTGGACCCTGAAACAAAGGCAAGGGTTATTTACCTTTGTCACAGCCCTCTGCTGCCTTAGAGATGTAATCTAATGCCTTCCAGAGCTGGAATCACTATCAAGGCTATTGTGGTTTCAGCTGTGTGCCAGTCTACTTTCAGATGCAAACGGGAGTCTGGTTCAGTGGCCTGGTATCAGAGAACAAGTCTCGCTGTGATAATGAGACCACTTTTATTTTGCTTTCCTTTTAGCAATAAATGGCTATGTGTCTGACAGCAGTGAAATGCTTGGATTTTGCCAAGATAGTGTTGTTCAGTGGCACTTCTCCAGCGTTGGCACTCAGGAGGAGATTGTGTCTGTTCGCCTTTCTGGGCATTCCTTTCTGTATCAAGGGAAATACGAAGATGTGTTGAACCTTTTCCCAATGAGTGGAGAATCAGTCACAGTGGAAATGGACAATGTTGGTAAGTGGTAAAACTGTAGTGTTTGACAGCTCTTTTTTAAGACATTTTTTAATCTCCAGTATATAAAGACTTACCTAAATAAGAAAGAAAACTTTTCAGATAAACACAATGCTGGAAAATATTGGATCATTCCCCAAGCAGCTGATGTGTATGGAGTTTTGTTGGCTATGTAGACTTCATATTTAGTGTAATATTATGCTACACTGAGGGGCTCTTTTGGGTTTGTTGTTTTTTTGTGGTTTTGGTTTCGTTTTGGTTTTTTTTTCACTTTGCAACAATGTTCTTTTTAAAGCAATTCTAAGATTATCCTAGAAACAATCTAGTATCAATGCCGCTATATAATTACCAATTTTGCCACATGTTTGTCCACCTTGAGTTAGCTAAAAAGGTCCAAGGCTACCCAATTATGCTAGTCATGATTGGACAAAGTGGCTAGGTGTCACCTTGGGCTCATTTAGCAGCAGTAAAGTCTGTCTGACTGAATGGGATGACTAGCCCATCAATATATATTTCGATGCCTAACTAGGATTAATACCTTAACTATCTTGAAAAAATGAATCTAGAACCCATGTTATGTACACTTACAGAATTACCTGCAAAAGGACAGAGATTCTTCCTCATCGAGGGTTGTGAGTGTTTAGTGATCATCCTAAAGTCACAAATGATTTAGGTATTCTTACCCTATTGAAAACACCAATGTATTTACATCTGTTACCTATTTAAATAAAGAATTCATTATGTCCTCAAAGCTTGTTCTCGGTGAGCTTGCAACATCAAGTCCTTAAGTTAAAAACTTTTTGCATGTGAAGTGTTTCTTTACTGTTCAAAACTAGGGCATCATTAAAACTTCATTGGAGTCACCACCCATGGAGGTATTTAAAAGGTGAATAGATGAGGTGCTGAAGGACATGATGTAGAGGTGACTAGGCAGGGTTAGGCTGTGGTTGGACTCAGTGACCTTAAAGGTCTCTTCCAACCCAAGTGATTCTGTGATTCTATGAAGTTGTACTTTTAGTTGATTTTAATACATGATCTACCCTTTCCATATAGGGCAAGTTTTCTTTTGTAAATTAGCTGCTGTTAGAAATAAGGAAAGCTTTGCAGGTCACTTCAAACTCTGATAAATAAAGAAAAATAGTGACCTTTTTAATTAAAAAGGCTGGTGTTTTCAAGCTCTGTTAATTCTGTCTATTCTGTCATTTCTGCTAGTTCCAAAAGCAAGCTGTAACAAGCAAAGAACTTGGTTTGATGCTGCTGAAGGAAAGCTTATATTTTGTTCTCTGCAGATCCTAGTTTCAAGTGGAGAATTTACTTTCTGACTAGGTTTCTTAATCTGAGATGCCTCAGATTGGCATCTTAATGTTCTGTGTCCAGATTAGAAATTAAAATTATTTTATTCTTTAGAAGATCACCCTTTATGCATTCAAAAGCCTTCAAAATACTGTGCTTGTCTGACACATTCTGCATTCTGTACAGGACAAATACCTGTGTGGCAGTGCATACAACACGAAGGATTGGACAAAATTAAAACTTTTTCTCAAAGGATCTCAATCTTAGATCCAGATCTAAACACAGGATGCTTTGCTTTCTCTTTCAATTGCTCTTTCTCTCATTATGTCTGGACTCAGGTCCTAGGTACAGCCTAATCTGTGGAGAAGAGTTCCAGCTCTTAGATGTATTTGTTTATATGTGCTATTAGCTATTTATACTTATTATTTTTCATTGCAGTGAGAGCTCGTGGAAATCCCAGATGGGTTTTAGGACTCTGCCTTTGCAGGTGCTCTGGAAACAAACCCAGCAACTTATCCTGCCCATGTACATGATAGGCAGTGTCCACCCTCATAACTACCGTGTATCAGAAAGACCCTTTTATTTCCATTGCAGGTACTTGGCTTTTAGCGTCCTGGGGTTCCCCAGAGATGAGCTACGGGATGAGGCTGAGATTCAGAGATGCCAGATGTGACTCTGAGGAAGATGACATGTTTGATGTTGTGAGTTTAACTTACACCAAGACTGATAAAAAAGCCGTTTCCACCTCAGTTGAAGATGATGTGCAGGGAGGTGAAGATAAGGACGATTCGGACTATCAGGATTACCTGGCTTCTTTTTACTCCATCCGAAGCTCAAGAAAGGCAACAGGTGATGAGGAGAAACTAAACCTCACAGCATTGGCCTGGGAACATTATGAAGGTGCTGATGCTGCGAGCTTCAAGGCAGTGGCTGGCTCAGGTCTGGCAGCTACAAATAGCAGTGAATCCACAAACACCTCTAAGTCCTTAGAAAGTCCTGTCACTCCTCTTTCCCTGGTCAAGGCTGAAATGTTCCAGTCAAATCCCACATTAGTCAGAGAAGAAGAGGACTTACTTTTAGCTAGTACAAATGATGGAAAGGTTGACTTGGAATTTGAGAATAGAAGCCAAAGCAATTACAGTTACCTGTCTGTAGATGAACACTTGCTGAGTAGTGGAGAAGGCCAAATGAATGTTGCAGAAGAGCTTCCAACTGATGGAAAAGACAGTAAATTGTTTTCAGAAAAGCATCAGGAGGAAAGCACAGGAAGTGGAACTTACATTAACAGTAAAAGAAACAGGCGAAACTCACTGTCCATTAAGTTTTATTCTGTACAGAAGATGCACGCCCTTCTAAATCATGTACGAAATAAAAATGCCTCATTTTCTGACAACACAAGTGCACCTCATTCTGTGCCTCATGGAGAGAACACATCTGACACAGCCATGGTTGGAACTGGCCAGCTTCCAAATGATTATGATGACGATGATGATGGTGATGAATTAGAGGAGGAGGAGGAGGAAACCAAGGTAGAAAATGCCATGCCTGCAGTTAACTTGACACTTGATTCAGACTTTATTGTAGGAGATGGGTCTAATGCATCCAGCCTTTCTGAACCCAAGCTATCTAAAGATAAGCAAGCAGACACCTTTTCTTCAGATCGTACATTAGGCAATATAAGCCCTAATTCCAGGCCTGCACTAGCAAAGAACTTACTAGAAACATCATTGACAAGGGTTGAGAAATACTCAACTAAAACAACAAATGAGGAATGGAATTTGGTGTCTGGAAAGGGGAGTCTAGGATTGGAGGCAAATTTAGATAAATCTGTTAGTGGCAAGTTCAATCATCGTGGGAGAAATGGCACAGCATTTATTAACAAGAAGCATATGAAGAAGTACCAAGGGTTCTCTCATACAAAGAGGAAAAAACAGAAAGGAAGCCACAAGCACCCAACTCTGAAAGGAAAGGAGAGGAACCAGAATGATACTTTGAATGCACCTGGAACCTTCATCAAGATCCGAAGGAAAAAGAAGGACTATCCAAAAATGACCAGCTTGCTGAGCCCAAGGAGTAAAGCACCCCCAAAAATCACCAATTCGATGCCAGGGTTCGGCCGCACATTGTCGCTGGGTGAGCCCAACCGCCCAGCAGTGGCCTGTTGCCCTGACACCACAGGGGCGGCCAGCGATGCCAATCACACAGTGGATCTGGGTAGAGCAAGGCATGGAGGGTCGCTAAACTACACACTCACCCCACGGCAATTTACACCATCCATTATGATTGGGCTTCCCCAAGAGAATGGAGACTATGAGTATGTAACAAAAGGTTTCTACAGCGAGGAAACATCAGGTGATGAGTACGAGTACCACTATGTGACCTTCGATGACCCATACCTGACGGACCCAAAACTGAATATCAATGAGCAGCGCAACCCAGACAACATCGCCGAACACTACCTGCGCAGCAAAGGGAACGAGAGGAGATACTATATTGCAGCTAAAGAAGTCTGCTGGAGTTACACAGGGTATAAAAAAAGGTTTGGCAAAATCACTTGCTTTCATTTTGCACCACATCCTGATACACACTAGCAGAACGTTGGTTCACATGCTGATAAATTTAAGAGCAACTTTAATATGCGGCGTAATTTCCAACATTTCAGTTGCAGAACCCTAGTTCTCAAATTGAATTTCCATTTTATTTGATTGATATTCTGCCCCCACTTTTTCAGTGTTCTCTAGGTTTACTCCTGCTTCATCTCAGTCCATAGTTTTGAAAATGGCAGAAACCATAGGCAGTTTCCTTGAATGCTTGCAAAGTAAAGACATCCTTAAGCTCACAGCTCTTTATGGATCTACATTTCCCCCTCAGGTGGTGTGAGGTGTGTAGTTCCAGTGAGATTAACAGAGCCCATGGCGTATACTGTCTTGCTGTAAAAAGCTGAAAACCATCTTTTCTTTCTACCAGAAAACTTCGGGTTAATTTTCTGGTGTTTTTCAGAATTGATAATGAGGCAAGATTTATAGGGAGTGACAATATGTTTTATCAAAATAATAGCATTTGGTGCTTCTATATAAGACCCAAAGAATTCTTTGAAAGCCTAAAAGCTTATTTTTTTCTTACCAGCTCTGTGTTGCAAAATGCAGATACAATGAAATGTAAAATGTGTTTCTGCTAGCATTCCCGAGATGTTACATCTGTGTGAGGGTAGGCTCTTGGTGGTAGGCTCACTATGCTCTGGGCCAAGCTCTGATTCAGATTATTAAGACTAATAATATAAAAGGAAAACAGAGCTCAGGTTGGTTTTCAGAGACTAGTTGGTATCATTCAGTCATAGCTGACCATATCTTTAACTGTAAGAACAGAATTGCTGAAACATTGCAAGTCATAATTTCCAGAATCATCTGCCATTTATTTGTGTGCTTATTCCTAATATTCCAAAACCACTCCTGCTGTATGAATTCTCAGATCACATCAAAGTTGTCATTTCTGATTCACTCGGTGTGTTTTCAATTTGGGATTTCTTTTCAGTACAATGATGAGCGACAAAACCTGCAAAGATGGCACCACATACAAGGTGGTTTTCCAGAGGTATACAGACAGTACCTTTACAACTCTTCAGGATGAAGATGAATATAAAGAGCACCTTGGCATCCTTGGGCCAGTTATCCAGGCTGAAGTGGATGATGTTATCCTAGTAGGTCAATGTTTTGAATACAGGCACAGGATAATGTTTTATTTTTATGCTGATCTTACAGTGTAACATAGAACAAGTCTAAAAATACCACAAATTTTTAAAATAACATAATGGGGAAACAGTTTTCAAAGCTAGCAGATGCAGTGTGAACATGTAAGCACACAAGTTTCTTTAAAACTCATCCTTTTTTTCTCCTATGCATGGTAAATCTGCTTCTGGGTTTTTTTTTCCTTATTTTTTCCAGTTTTAAAAACTGGCTTATCAGTCTATTGTAAAATGAGATTTCAGTTTAACATTATATATATAAACACAGATTGCACTGAAACTAGTACTTTTTATTTGTAAAGGGAGCGTCTTTATTTTTTCTAAAAGAAATTGGTAAATTTGTATTCCAGGTGAATATAAATATATACACTTGTCCAGAAAGTGTATTTTCCTCAGGAAACTTCTGCTATCAATGGGCTGCTTAGCTCTAATACAGACAACAGGGATGGAGAGGAACTGTACCCCTCATGATACAGTACTATATTTGCATTAGGAAGCATGATGCTGTAGAGTTTCCTTTCTCTCATCCTTCTTCATCCAGTCTCCCACCACTCAGGGATAGACCAAGATGGAGAGAGTAGATCTCACCGCTGTGATTCTGCTTACTTCAGCAGGAGTAGCACACAACAGCAATGTGTTGAACTACACTTAAAAAATGTAAGAGAAGAAAGAGGCTATTTTAGCTTGTGAGAGTCATTCACTAAGGAGAGGTAAATGTGATCTCTCACTAAGGAGAGGTAAATGTGATCTCTCTAGCCTCATGCTTCTCTGGGACGTGTGAGAAGCACTGGTTCCACTGAGAGCGACACACGCAGGGACTTAGTGTTACTGTTTTGTGCCTTTCTGTATGACTATGCAGCAAAGCATAACAGGTGGAAACTCCCCATCTCCCAGCAAATCCAGGTGTGAAGGGCAGCAGTAGAAGTTCTAAGGACCTAAACTTAGTGGAAATCAGAGGGGTAAGCTCAGGCTTTCTGTTTTTTAATGAACTGCCTGTATCAAAGGTGATGACTTTGCATGAAGATGTAAAATGTTATCCCTACACAATGCACAATGTCATCTGTAATCAGTATACAAATCTTGACCCTGGTTTGAGGTCATAGGAATGTGTTGTGTTTAGGCCTGAACTTGCTGAACAGAATCCACGTTTTCTTTTTTATATTTTTTTCTTTTTTCTTAGGTTCATTTTAAGAATCTGGCTTCCAGACCATATTCACTCCATGCTCATGGACTCTTATATGAAAAGTCCTCAGAAGGAAGCCTCTATGATGATGAATCTACTCCTTGGTTTAAGGAAGATGATGAAGTTCAGCCAAATAACAGTTATATATACGTATGGTATGCAAACAGGCGATCGGGACCTCTGCAGTCAGGAGCAGCTTGTCGGTCCTGGATCTACTACTCTGATGTAAACCTGGTAAGGAAATCAAAACAGAGTGGGAGTGTTGCTGGGATTGATCACAGAATCACAGAAACATTTAAGTTGGAAGAGATCACTAGGGATCTGTGGTGGTGTGACCCTGGTTGAAGGCCAGACTCCCACTGAAGTCACTCTATCACTCCCCTCTTAGCTGGACAGGGGAGAAAATCCATGTTGAGAGGCTTTGGAGTTGAGATAAGGACAGGGAGAGATCATTCTGCAATTAGTCTCATGGGCAAAACAGACAACACAGAAGAAAGGCAAGAAAACTCTCTAATTCATTACACTACACTACACACAGAGAGAAACCAGAGTCAGATAATGAGAAGTACAAACAGCTCTTAAAATACCACCCCTACCCCTCCCTTCTTCACAGACTTCATTCATGATTTTCTCCTCTCCAGGATGGCACCGGGTAGTGGGGGCAGGAGGGGAGGGACTGGGGACAGGAGGTGGGAATAGGGAATGGAGGCTTCAGTCTTTGGTCAGTTCCTCATGAGTTTTCTCCTTCTTGGGGAGGGGGACATTTCTCACACTCTTTCCCTGCACCAGCGTGGCGTCCCACCCACAGGAGACAGTCCTCCATGCGGACATGAACTTCTACNCTCCAGCGTGGGCCTCCGTTTCTCTCTCTGCCTCTTACCTCTCTCCTCGGGCTGCAGGTGCTGCCAGGGGCTTGTTCCAATATAAGCCACAGATTCTTCCATGTTCCTCCACCTGCTCCATGGTGGGCTCTTGCCTCTCCATGGGCTACAAGTGGGGTCTCTTAATCCTCCATGGGCTGTGGGAGGACACCCACCTCACCATAGTATTATCCACAGGCTGCAGGGTATCTTCTCTCAGCACCTCCTCCCGCCCCTTCACTGACCTTGCTGCCTGCAAAGTTTCTTACATTTTCTCACTCCCTTCTCTGGTGGCAAAATGCAGCTGCTTGGGTTTTTCTCTCTCTAAAATGTGATTCCCAGAGGCCTGTGACCGGCACTGATTGGCCCGGCCGGCCTTGTCAGCAACAGGGTTTGGAAGTTTGGCTTTGGGAGCCCAGCTGGGATTTGCTTTGTTGGACCCTTAAGAAGTTTCTAGATGTTTCTTGCAGAAGCCACCCTGCAAAACCACAACAGGATCATGTAGTCCACCCTGTCCAACTCAAGCACGGTCAGCTGGTGTTAGTCCAGGTCCATGTTCAGTCAGGTTTTGAATACTTCCAAATGATATTGCTGTATGGCTGTAGAAGTGCAAAACACATTCTGCAAATGTGTTTTGCAGAATGTGTTCTGCAGCTATGCAGAATGTGCAAAACACATTCTGCATAGCTGTCCTTTATTTTGGACCTGATTTAATCTCTTACAGTTAGTGAAAAGAGTATGTGAGTTGTTGAAGAATTCAAATTAAGAAGCCCTTTGGTGGACTGAGCAGGGGGAGGTCAAGATTAAAGCCAATGGCAATTCTGGCCTCTGCTTTAAATTTTTGGGGCCTGATGCATATGTAAAAAACTTCTTTTGACATCATCTGGAATATCTACTTTTACATTTAATATGAGTTTATTACCTTCTAGGAGAAAGATATTCACTCTGGTTTGATTGGGCCGATACTGATCTGTCAAAAAGGAACCTTAAGTAAATCAAACAGCAAACCATCGACCCGAGACTTCTTCTTGCTTTTTATGGTCTTTGATGAAGAGAAAAGCTGGTACTTTGACAAACGTTCTAGAAGGCCTTGTACTGAGAAGACCCAAGAAATGCAGCAATGCCACAAATTCTATGGTACTTATTTCATTTTGCTAAGTATTCAGTTTATTGAGGAAGAAGGAAAGGGGTTGGGGCAGTATCTGACAGTGCCTTTGGCCATGCATAAATCCTATAAGCTAATAATGTGGGGTTTTGTTGCTGTTGTCATCCTCCATTGTAGCAATAATAGTCATAGTTTTTTATGTAAAGATTAACATTGACTGGAAGTTTATTATTAAAATTAAGAAAGAATATGTTAGACCAAAACTTTCAACAGAAAACATCTAACACTCAGATACATATACCCCTTGTTTTAAAAAAAGAAGAAAGATGTTAATACCCTGAAAACTTTCAGCAAGAACTTTAAAAATACTGTAGCATTTTGACAAATGAAGTAGTTTTACTGAGGAACCAGAAGCCACTGTAGGACAGCCCTCCATATGCCTCTCTGTGGATACATTTTAGTCATGTGGAGTTACCTTACTGCCTATTTAAAGGTAACCCTTTTTGCTCTTGGAAATAATGGCTAGTAATGAAACTCCTTCTGAAAATCTGATGCTTGTGTGCTGTCAGTGACCATGTTTGAAAAAGGCGTGTCGAGAAGTGGAAGCTGCCTTTTGAAAATGGGCTGTCAAATCAGTTACTCATGGAAGGTGTCAGTTGTGACTGTACAGCTGTGGAAATGTAAGCTGCAGAACACACTTGGGATAGCTGCCTGTTGTTTGGGGCCTGATGTTGCCATCTGACATAGGATTTCTTACACCTCCTTGTTCTCCTGGCTGCCATGTGTGACAAGCAAACTGCTCAGATCCACTGGCGAGGTCTCTGGATTTTCTGAATTGATGTTCACAGACTATAAAGTAGCACTTGGATTTGGAAGAGGTGGTGTATTTTCCACATGCATTACTTCATTAAATATTTTATTCAATAACTACAAGAAACCTCTTTTTAAGCAGTTTTCCTTCCTAACAATGGGGTTTTTTTCCAGCCATTAATGGGGTTACCTACAATTTGCAAGGCTTGAGGATGTATGAAGGTGAACTGGTCCGATGGCATTTGCTGAATATGGGTGCACCAAAAGACATTCATGTCGTTCATTTTCATGGACAGACTTTCATAGAACAAGGAGAGCCAAAGCATCAGCTTGGAACATATACACTCCTTCCAGGTAAGTATCAAAGCAGAGTAAGATCTAAAGTGTGATCGTTGCTGTCTCTCATCATCATACTAAGGTGGATGTGAATGGAAGTTGGCATTTAGCACAGTAAGAAGTAGTTTGAGAGCACTAACAGTTGCTTTGCCTGTGATGGTCAGAAGGAAAATCCTACCGTGGGAGGGAGGAAATAAGATAACACTGCAGTTCTTTGGAACTAGAAATATGAGTGAAATTACAGACAAGACTTAAGTGCATGGACAAATGGCTTCCTCACAGATGGGAAGGAATATATTTGGAAAATGAATAGCAGTATGGTCTGCAGCACTGCCTTCTGTTTTACACTTCCCTTGCCACTCACTGCTCTCCTTTATTGCATCTCTTCTGCTATCTGCAAAGTAGGTTGTAGTGCTGGGCTTGTCTTTGGATGGTGTTCAACAGCAAAAGAGGTCAGTAGGATAGTGTCAGCCACCAAGCCCTCGCAGAAAGACAGATGTACAGAAGTGCAGCCATCCTGTTCATGTGTCTCCAGGCTTCAGTGACACTGAAGTCTTGCTAATGTTGGCTGGGAAAGACTATTGGTATCAGTCCAAGTATGGTAAAGGTTTCTTTTTATCATGTCAGGACGAATGTGATACTGAAGAAAAAGAACAAAGATGAGTCCTAAGTGCAGGGAGAAAGGACATAGGCTAAAAGTATTCATTGAGCCACAGGCTACACTCCTTTGTCCATCCTTGTCAGCAGTGCCAGTGTGCAATAACAGCACTTACAAAGCCTGCATTGCCAGCTACAAGTGTTCAAAAAAACCCCAACAAGCCAACAAAAAAACCAAGGAGATAAAAATGAGGGAATTGGCTTGGAATAATAGGAGTTTATTTTAGTGAATATATGTGGTGTAATCACTATTTAAGATTGTTAATGTGATATTTTTCACTGGCATCTACATATGGTTTTGTTTAAATGGGAACAAGAATTATTGTGTCTGCATTAACTAGGGTGTAAGAAAAGCAATGGAGCCTGTACTGTAGCTTCTAAAAAGTGCAGCAAGCAGCACAAACCGTATCTGGTTCCTGTGCCATAGAGAACATGAGAGGAGAGCCCATACATCTGATTCTCCCACATCTACTTTTGGCTTCTTTAGACCCACCCTTTAAACTACCTGAACAACACATTGAGGTGACAGGAATTAGAACTGTAGACAACAATGCAGAATTAACATCCCTGCATGGCTCAGCACTGTGCTTAATGTGCAGATATTGCACTGTTGTGTCACAGAAGCATCCATGGTTTTGTACTTGGCACCAGCAGCAGAGGTTACTTAATTCCAATCTCAGTGTCTAGCTGAAAACTCCTTGCTAAGAAATATATGTTTGTGATGGTGGAAGTTATTGTGCTCTCTGCAATGCATAGCAGGTTATTTCATTTTTCTGGGTAAAGTCATCATATGATCTTTGGTTTTATGTGCAGCCTTGTTAATGTCAATCTCAGATTGCTAACATTTCTGAAAATTTCTTTTCCATTTTTTTCAAGGTTCATTTAGAACAATTGAAATGAAACCACAGAGACCTGGCTGGTGGCTTTTAGACACTGAAGTGGGGGAGTACCAGCAAGCAGGAATGCAGGCATCCTACTTGGTTATAGAAAAAGGTACTGAACTAAGGTGTTTTTTGGTTGGGCAAGCCAGGCTATAAAGTCATCTGTACCCTTTCAGGATCACTAAAAATAGGTTTGAGAGGTTGTTCTTCAAAATCCCAAAAGCAGATTTTCTGTGCTTTCAAGGAAGAGGTGGAGTGGTTACTATAAATTTCTTCTAGAAGAAAAAAAAAATTCACCTCTACCTTTACATTATTTAGCATACTACCTTAATTCATTAAGCATGCTAGCTTTGAATCTGAGATTTTCTCACAGTGACTAGTGGATTAACCCATGGAGAGAAACTGCAGAGATTAGATTGGCCTTCTCTGGGAAGAGAGTGGTGATGTGACAGTACTAAGAATTGTTCTGAGTGATCTTGATGTCTATATTGGAATAGCCCTTCTTTTGTCTAACAACCACCTCACTGTGCTCTCTTTAGAGTGCAGGGTTCCAATGGGTCTGGCAAGCGGAGTTGTACTTGATTCGCAAATCAACGCTTCCCATCATGTGGGTGAGTTAATACTTGAAAATTTCCCTAAATATCCTCAGGAAAGCACTGCAGTAATGTACTTTTTTTTTTTTTATCTCATGATACATCAGATCAGTTCAGCAGTGAATCAACTGTCAGGTTAAAAAGCTCTCCAGTGGTGCAGGCAGAGACTGTGAGCTGTACTAGGTTGCCCTCACCACTGTGTTTTAACAGCATCACAGGTCTACTGTCAGTATCACAAGCCTGAGCGTTAGGGAATCCTCTGTCCATGGCCTGCTGGATGACCTGGAACAAATCCAGGATTGTAGAATTTTATTTTGGGTTCCTTAGTTGAAAGTCAACAGCAGGTGGTCCAAAAGCATTTGAGATTTGCATGTGGTATGAGATATGAAAGGACAAAGTGTATCTGTTATGAAAGACTTAGGAACCTACCATTTGGAGCCGTGATAGTCATTGTCAAGTTTATTCTTGATAGAAAAGTGAGACCATTTGATAGAGAAATTGTTAGAATTTTACATGGACAGGGCAAATTAAGTTATACTAGGTATTCACATATGCAGAAACAGAAATGTTTTTCCCTTGAAATGACAATTAAATTATTTTGTAAAACTGATTTTTCTGTGGATTTCATTTTCTGTCTTCATTTCTCAGCACAGTATTATGAAGGCTCTAAAACTCCATCATATATATTTTGTATCGGTTGTTACCATGGAAAACTTATGCAGAGGGAAGTGCTCTGCCATGAATGCAGAACACATTTTGTGTCTGATCCTGCTGGTGGCCAAAACTTGTTTAGCAAACACCTAGTCTGTGGTTCCAAATCATTAGACTGTGCATTACATAAATGCCTGTTGTTTTTTAAGTCATTCTACCAAGTATAAAACTTCGTAGGCTTCTTCCGCAGCTGACTTCCAATTGCTGACCATGACTAAATTATTCTAGATTATGGTTTTAGAGTCTATTGGTTGGGTTTTTTTTCCCCAAGACAGACTGTAAAAGAACTGAAGCAGTCAACATCAGTAGCTAGTTACAACCTCCCTATTTTATTTTTTCTTAGCACCTCTTTAAATTCTTGTGTTATTCATGTTTTCTATCTAGACTATTGGGAACCTAAGTTAGCCCGCTTAAACAATTCTGGAACATACAATGCTTGGAGCACTACCATGGAAAGTCAAGAACTCCCTTGGATCCAGGTATGGTTGGCACAATACGTGCTTTTGACAGTTACCCTCACAATTGAGACACTAACTGTTTTGTAAGAAAATGGAATAATTTTTCCCATTTTTTTCCCTCTGCCTATAGCTGTACATACTTTATATTTATATTTATATTTATATTTATATTTATATTTATATTTATATTTATATTTATAT